>JANHFL010004195.1:7081-42070 GCA_032468155.1 Oxyrhabdium leporinum
AATATGTCAGGATGTATTTTTTGCAGGTAACTGCTTGCTGTCAAAATAAACAAGAAATTTAAGCAAATAAAGAAACAGTTGTTGCTTAAAATGTGTGATCTCTAACGTCTATAGACTGGAATAATTAACATTTGACTCTACTGTGTACCAGTAGATATGTCCCAAGCTAATTCATGTATTCTGCAAACTAAGTTAGACGATATAGTGGTGTCCCAACTTTCTGGTGAATTAGTGTATATAAACTGATAAAGATGCTGCTTTGAATTCTTTGCCAAGTCCTGCTGTGCTACTGTCCTCCAGTAATTAGGGACTTTACCACTTTTCCAGGAATTCTCAAAGACAATGCATAAAGGTTTGGACAAACCATCAGCAAGTGCCTTTGGTAGCCTAGGATGCAGTTCATTTGGCCTGAAAATTTCAACTGATGTGAAATAAATAGGTACTTTTTAGGTACATGTTTCTGTCAAGCTTCAGTCCTATTCTTACATGACTAGAGCATCCATTTAATTTTCTGAAGTACTACATGAAAAAGTATATGTGATAATTCCAATTTGGCTAATACCTTTTCCTCCTTTCCCACTCATCCCTGTAATTTCTAGCAGTTTTTTGAGGAGAGGACAAGGTTTCTTTGCCAATATGAATATTTGGTTATAATAGGAAGTTGGTAGTTTGTGATTAGCATTGACATGAGCTATGCTAACATAGATCTTTGGAAATGCCTACAAATTTGGTCATAGATTAAATGTCCTTAGAATGTATACGTTCTAAGTAAACATTTAAGTAAAGAGCAAATTCCAATTTCATGTAATGTAACTGGGGCTGAACTAACATGGCACCCAAAAATGAAGTATTTAATTTCACAGAATTATAAAATTGAAAGATGCCATTTAAATTATCAAATCCAAACCCCAGCATCCCAGATGGTATCTCTTTAGCCTTCAACTAAAAACATCCAACAAAGGGAAGCTCCCCTCCCCCGCTAATTGATTCTACTATTACTAGAACAATAAAATATTTGTTTTTGAGAAGTCCATGGTGACTCCTGGTCATTACTATATATATTTTTTGAAGATGCTTATGGATTCATTTCTTAATAGTCTGCTTTAGAATTTTCCTAGGTACAATCAAATTATTTTTTCTAATTTGCTAGGTCTTTTTCTTTTGGAAAATAATGGGTAATATCCAGTCATCAGGCACTTCATCTCTTCTCCAGGATTTCTCAGAGATAATACATAAGAAATTGGGCAGATGATAACTAGTTTTTTCAGCAACCCCCGATGGAATTAATTTGGTCATGGAAAATTTAATTCACTCACAGTAAACGGATAATCCCTGACTAGGTTTCTCCCAGTTTCAGGCTCTAGTTCTGCCCAAAATTTCTGGGCAGTACTAACAAAGTCTTGTGTTGGGGAGAACTGAACCAAAATAGTTGAATCTAACTGTGTTTCTTTGTTACTAATATTTTACAATGTTTATTTGACTGCTAGTATATGGATTCTTTTCATTTGTCTTAGATAAAGGCATGTATAAAGGCTTTTCTTCCCCCTCAGCAGCCTTGCCTGAGCTCAGCTCATTATGAATTCTACTTTCCTGACACACCTCTGTTGCTCTGGTCTACCTGTCTGTAGTCTTCCTTTGTGATCTATTCTTATATCCATTTCCTATACTGCATGGACTGTGTCCTTTCTTGCTTTCTGCCCTTCGGTTGTTTGTGTATCTAACCTTCAATGAGGTGTGTGTGTGTATGTGTATATGTTTTTACACATGAAGTTACATTGGCTTCTTTTGCTGGCACTTTTGCTTTCATTATATTTTTTTGATTATTTTTAAACTTTAATACCTCTAGTATAGACCTGTGACCTTCCTGAGCTTCTCTTCCTGTTGGCTTCAGGCACCATAGGATCTTATTCCCCAACCCAGAGTAGGTTTTACTTGAATTTGCTTCTGCATTTGGCCATGGTCACTTTTCTTAAAATCAAGTGTTCTGGCTTGATATCATAACATTCAATCAACTTTGAAGCCTGTCTCCTCCTCTACTATGACCTTGATGGGTAGATATAAGCAAATCTTGATGGAAAGCTTAGAATTTCGTAACATTCTTGACAAACTGTGACAGCATCTCAGAACTAGAAAGCTTGCTAGTAAGTATGTGAGGGATAACTAATGTTTTCCATTATATATCAAGTATTATTAGTTGTCTTAAGTTGGAGGTTAAGGGTATGTGCTCACTGTTTAAGCTTTTAGGAAACATTTGTTCCCTTGTAGTTAAGATGGATAACTTGGAGAAACTGAGCAAGTCAGGGAAGTATGAAGATGACTTTTCAGTATTATTACTGACTCTTCAGCCATTTTAAGATTTCCTGGAGATAAGCTGGCTGGTCTGGTTATCAACTGCAGGTGTGTTGACTAGATGTTTGATGTCATCTAGCAAAAGTATTCCATCACAGCCTCTTGGCTTTAATTGTTCCATTTTCAAAATATATGTTATAATTCAAATCATTTGAAATTATTGTTTAAAATAATAGAAAACTCATTCTCTACTTAGAAGAAAAAATCATGAATTATTACTTCCTGTAATAAAAACATGCATATGCTTTTGATACCACTTATTTTTTCCCTGGAATTTTCTATATTGAAAATATTGAGCCAGTAATACTTTCTCATCAGAAGTTGTTATTATGGGAAAAATAGGAGGAGAAAGGAGTATTAATTATATTTGCCACCTTGAGTTATTTATAAAAACAGTTAAATAGTTTTCCTGCATTTCCTACATTGTAATAATTACAAACATTTTAGATATAATGAAATATTTATAGGTACTAAAATGGAGCAAAACTTATTTTCTAGAACATTACAATTCCAGTTTAAGCATGAAAAAAACCAATAGGAAAAAAAATAACCCAACGTTGAATGGTCAGCCTTGAATGTATTGCAGGTGGTGGTCCCACCTTGGAATGACTTTTGTGAGACTGGAACACTTTGTGCAGTTGCTATTGTCTTGAGCTTTTTGCTAATGGAATTGGAAACACCAAAGTTAAGCACTGCTTTAATTGTAGATCTCTATCAAAAAAATAATTAAAAAGTGCTGTTCTCAGATAGTCAAGTGTTGCCCCTTCCTGTTTTATAAAGAGTAATATCCTTTTTAGGAAGGCATCCACAGGCAAAATAAACTATAGAAAGTGTTGTGTCCTATATTTGCTTGCTTTAATTTTTACTAGATTTTTAAAAATATGTTAGCCTGATTATTTAATATTTTAATTTTTCCATTGATTTTAAATGGTGCAAGCCATCTTGAATGATATGCATTATTTATTTATTTACTTGCATATTGCTGTAATTCTGAAGAATTTCCAGTGGTTAACCCCCAAACTAAAACACCCCTGATTAAAAACAAATACAAAAACAGCTCAACAGAACACGTATGGTAAATAATACAAAACAACATTAATAGCAGTAAAGAGCCTAGAATAATAGCCACAGACAGGGCCACTGTGATATTCTCTAATACTGGTGAACCACAAGCAGTTTATTCTTGAGAGATATGTACTCGGTGACTCAATTCTGGTTAGAAAAAGTAGTTAGCAAAAGAAACTGCGTGGGAACCTGCCACATATGCAGTACTGTAAAGTGCACTTGAAACTTTGGAAACCTGTGCATTTTATTAGATGACTATTGACAAAAAATATCCTGCTGCATTGTGTTATCAGATGCAATTTCTCAGTGGTCTTCAAAGGTGTGAATACAATATGTATATTTAATACTTTGCAAGAATCTTGAGAGTGATAAGGGTGTGAGTTACTCTTGTGTTAGACTAGACATATCCAGTTCCTGCGACTCTTTATCATGTTTTTAGCTCCATCCTGCTAATTAATTTTGTTGCTGTTCTCTGAACTCTTTATAGAGTCTCAACATCTTTTTTTTTAATTAAGCTGACCAAACTGATACAGTATTTCAAGTATGATCTTACCAAAACAGTCTTCAATTTTAGCCTGTTTTGTCCCATCCAAAGCCCAATAGTGTTCAAATATTTGAGTCAAGATTTCCAGTTGTCTCCAACTTACCCAATTAAACGTCACCTTACTCCAGACTGCAAGGTGAGCTCTTCCAACAGTTCCATGTTCAAGAAAAAGATGGAAAAGATCAAGCCCTATTAAACCAACCTCTCCTCCTCCTCCCTATCCCCTGACTAGAATTGCCTGGTAATGAAGGACCAGTGCCAATATAAAACAATGCCTGCAGTCCTCATAATATCTCCAGAAGAAATGCTTGCTGTTGAGAAGTCTCATACAGTAGGAAGGATATATTACCTCCTCCCCATCCTGACATAGCTCACTGACCTGAGACACCAGTACTATTTTGGTTCCATGTCTGGACCTGATCCCAGGCTGAAAAGGCTCCCCCTGCAAAAAAAATCTGCTTTCTTGATAGTACTGTATTTGATCCTTACCATCTTTTCAACAGCCTTCTCCAAAAATAGAAATTGAAGACTGCATGATAGTTATTCAGTGTAGCTGGATCCAAATAACACCTCTTCAAGAGAAGGCATATTACAGTCTCCTTCAAATTGGTGAGGGGATGCCCTCCTCTACATGGTCACACCTCTTCTGCCTCAAAGAAGGGGCCCGTAAAGAGAATACTTTCCTACCTTAATGGGATCTTCAGGCTGCAAGAAGCCCCAGATAATTTAAAACATTGCCCTAGTCATCACTTTAGACCCCGCTCACGAAGAGTCAATGCTTGGGGGAAATCTGAGTGGTTTTATTGGTAAGCTGCTATGCAAATAGTTCCATGTAGTTCTCCTATACCTCTCAAAAAGTGAGTTGACAACCTTGAAGAGTGCTTCTGATTTATTAGCCATCCATAGTACATAAGGAGGAAGGGAGATAGGACAGAAGCTACTGCATAAGGTCAGTTTATTTATTCATTTATATATTTAAAAGATTTGTGTGGCAAAATGTAGGCCACTTGCAAGAATAATAAAACTGAAAACTATAAAACCATAAAAATTAAAAATTAACCCACCCACCCCGCAAAATCATGGTGCCCCAATCATCTCCTAGGATGTTTCAACAACTATCCATAGGCTCCCACAACTCTATTGCAGTGCTGGGTAAATAGTAGGTTTTGATGGGTTTCCAGAAAGGGACTGCCAGATCACTGGGGCCAGGATGTTTCACAGAGTAGGGGCAGGCTTGGGATTTATCAGACTTGGGGAGTCTTTTAATTTCAGAAGCTGAAGACTGAGCATGGAATCTGTGTGCAAAGCACACATTTTGCCAGTGAGTAATGATACCTATCTCTATGCCATAGAGAGCTATTGCTCAAGTTTTCTTTTAGCTTTTGACATAATAATCTAAAGATATGCACACATAGGTTCCTTTAGAGTGCCAAATATGCACAGAATTCTACCATATCAGTGCTTAATGTCAGTGCATACATAATAGGTGCAATCAATCATCAATAACTCTTATTTTAGGTGGGAACATCTGGATCCTCATGCATCGGTAAAAAGATTTAAGTCATGATGCAGCCTTTGTTTCTACTGTGTAGGTGCCCCTGATCCTACAGCAGGAGCGAGTATAGATGATGAAAACTGCTGGCATTTGGATGAAGAGCAAGTTCAGGAACAAGTTAAACTCTTTCTTTCCCAGGGTGGATACCATGGATCAGGGAAACAGCTCAATTTGCTTTTTGCAAAGGTATGTAAGAAGGGATGTTTTATTCATTTTGACAGAATGCTTTTTAAAAACTTTTCGTTTTTACATTGACTTCCCGCTCCATTTCTTGGGCTGATACCATCTGGATTTCTTGGGCTACATTTTTCAGAATTCTTGGCCATTTGGAAGATTTTAAGGTACAGAAGAAGGACTACTTGATGTCAGTAGTAAACCGTTTCTTTGGAAAAAATACAAATCAACATGGCCAAATCTCCTGAATTTTTAAATGTCATTGCTTTGGTATTGATAATAGTATGTTCCCCCCGTCCCTCCAGTATAAAAGAACTATCAAAATACAAAGAAAAGTGACTGGTATATTTTTATAACTTAATGTCATGTGATAAATCTTACAACTATTTTTAAAAAATGGGAAATCTGTACTGCCATGAGAAGATAGTTACTTAATGTAAGGAATGATAGAGCATGAAGTGAGATTTGCAAACACTTCTGTTGTTTCTTTGGCAGTGGGATGGAATCTGTAGTAAACTGACACCATTTGGTTGATCTGCTTTGCATGTTTTACTATCAGAATTATACAAAAACTGCATAGGCAGTTAGAAGGATAGAAGAAACTGAAACTTGTGGTAGCAAATTAGAATGTTTGTAGTCAAGGGTAGTACTGGTATGATTGGTATGGTTCAAAGTGGAATGTTGAAATGTATGAATTTAGACCTAAAGCCAGTTCAATGCAAAGTTGGAAAATAGCAGTGGCACTTAGACTTATATACTACTTCATAGTGCTTTACAGCCCCCTCTAAGCAATTTAGAGTTCAGCATATTGTCCCCAACAATCTGGGTCCTCATTTTACCGACCTCGGAAGGCTGGAAGGCTGAGTCAACCTTGAGGTGGTGAGGATCGGATTCCTGGCTGTGGGCAGAGAACCTGCAATAATTGCATTCAAACCACTGCATGACCATGGCTGTTAAATATCGGAATAAGAACTTATTCTGTGTTTGGTGTTTCCAAATCAGCGTGTGCCTTGGAAGTAAAACAGGACACCTTTAGCATCAGACAGGCATGAAACAATCAACCTGCTAAGATTTCTAATGATTGTATTGTACTGATAAGATAATAACTGTGTTTTATAATTGAAGTACTATACCCAGTTAGTGGAACAATTATAGATTTTGTGCCTCTTTGACTTTTTACAATGTTGGTGGTTCTTCTACCTTGCATTTCTCCTTAAATTTGTTCTTTGAATAATCAGTAAAATCTTTGCTGTTTATAACAATTTGGGTGGGAAAAAAAGTAAATATTTTAAGCACTTTTATTAAGAGTGTGTGTGAATTTTATTTCATAAGAACCTTGGACTACAGAATAGACTCCTCTCATGCTGAAGGAGTGCAAAGTGTACCACTGTGTTCTGTAAAGAATGATTTTTGCAGCGTGGTACATTTGAGCTACCAGGAAAAGCTTTATTTTTCTCCAAAATTGTGGGATTTTCAAGTTAGTTTATTACTCTTTTGTATTTATACTGAACCATGCAGGAATTTGCTAATTATTATATCCTTGACAAGAGAAAAAGTTGGCATGGTAGAGCTATGTCTTCAATCGTAGAGCTATGTTTACAAGTATAGCTTCTTTTTAGAATTAAATACTATCAACTCCTCCTGTCCAGTGAATTAACTTTGTATTTGGTGATGTGGCACACAGAGTGTACACTCATTTATCCCACTCCTGCTTTTGTCTATCCTGATGTTAATATTTACTTCTCCTTCTCCTTCTCCGCCAAGAACAACAGCTCTAAGCTAGAGGAACATCAGTTTGAAAGCATTTATTTTCTTTTTAATGTTTTTATTAATTTTATTAATTTTTTTAAATTTAAATTAATAATTTCCCCCTCTCTAGTTCTTACGTTTCTGAGATGAGAAGAGACAAGTTGAGATGAGATCATTTTCTCAATATTGGGCTATTTCATAATAAAAAATTCAGTCTCTTCATTGTATAAATACTTACTTTTTAAAACATTGTGTACTTGCAATACTTACTGTTGGTATAAATTGGCAATATTGATTGTTCAGATGTAATCTCACGTTTCCACTGAACTCTTCCTTGCTTCTGGCAATTCTTCATTTAGTATATATTATTTCATTTGTTTTGTTTTGTTTTAAATTGTACTAAACTACATTGTAGGTGCGAGAGATGTTAAAGATGAGAGACTCAAACGGTGCTCGTATGCTGACACTGATAACAGAACAGTTCATGGCTGACCCACGGCTGTCACTTTGGAGACAACAAGGAACTGCAATGACAGACAAATACAGGCAGCTGTGGGATGAACTAGGTAAATCCAAATAATTTTGCAGAAGCTTTTAACAGATCTGAAGTGAAGGAAATATTGTTTTGAGTATCCCTGGTCCTTGTCAATAGAATTTGTATTTGTTTCCAGATTTTGGGAGTATGGCAAACTGGGAACTTGTTTTCATAGGCAAAATTAGTGCATTTTTGCTAAAGCCAAGGATGTACAGCCAAAAATAACTGCTTCGTGAAATGTTTAATAGTAGAAGCTGGAATATAAACATTTCCTATGTAATAAGTAACCCATTGTATTAACAAGGGCTAGATCTGCAGTTATTAATAGTAAATGTTTACCTTCATAATTATGCACCTCTTTGATTCCAAAATGTCTTTGAAAGGGCATACTCCTTCACCAATCAGTTTTCAGTCAGCATGGAAAACTATAATGTTAATTCAAGACCCTTCATTCATATTTTTAATCAAGTGGGTGGTCTGGGTATACCTCAGTGTAACACATGTCTTTTTTGTGCTATACTTGGATTTATGCTCTGTAAAGATTGTGGGCGGGGGAAACCCTGATAATTGGCCAAACTAGGCTCATTTATCAAATTAATTGCAAGCTCACTATCCTAACCAAATGCTTTATAGCCCTATGTTTATATGAGTGGCTGAATATGAATTTGGATTTTTTTGCATGAAGAATGAGGTATGTACTTGTTGATTTGAGCTGGTAGTAGGTGAATTTTGTGCTAAAATGTGTTCTGGGTTAAATACGGTTTTCTGTTTGAAAATTAGAAGAACACAAACTGAGAACAAGCTGTGTTTCATGTCTTTAAGTGTTATGAATATCTTAATCAACTTTAATTGAAACTAAAATAAACTCCATAGTTGTTTTTTATACTTAGTGTTATTTTGGTGCGTTGTGTATTTTGGAATAGGAGTACTGTATTTCTATATGGCTCCAAATGAAATGAATGTAACACTGAAAGTTCCAGAGGAGCAAATTACAAGCTGCAGCTATTTCAGTTTATCTTTCTTATAGACAAGCAGTCAGTAAGGGAATCCTTGCAACAAATTCCATCAGCATTTCCCTGGATGTACTATATTTAATAATGACCTTGTGTGTACAGTATTACTAAGATCTGTTTCCTGGGGCTGGGGGCACATTTCGGCTCAGTTTGACATTCTTAGGAGGAATTGCTTAAGAGTGGCTAGTTCAGGGAAACAATTACTTTGCAACAGTTCCATGTCCTTCAAAGATTCCATGCTGAGTGAATAAACCTAAACATGGATTGTTGGATCAGAAAGGGACAAGTGAATTTAACAAGGATCTGATGTATGATTGAGAACTCCTAAGTTAATGCTTTCAATGTTAAATACTGCTAGTTTCACAGCAGCCTCAACTCCCTGTTTTAATTAAACACTATATAATACTAGTATCTCTTCAGTGTTAGCAACTAATTTTCAGGTGTTGACATCTGAGCAAATAGAGCTGCTTGGAGCTGTTAATCCTTTGCCCACTTACCCATATTCAGCTTCCAATGTGTAACCGAGCAGAAGAGGCCATTAGATTTTGTGTTGGTTAATATAAGCAAGTAGCTATTTCTCTGTGGTAGATTTCCCCCCCTCAACTCCTCTATTCTGGGAAGTTACAAGTAAGGCCAGATAAATTACAGATCTTCCACTTCTGATGTTAAAACTGAACAGTTGTTTCCAGGAATTTCTGGACAAAGCTGATTTTTCTGGTCAGCTTTTCACCTGATTTCAGGCTAGGGCTAAGAATGAAATTAGTGATATTGCGAGAAAAATAGAATGTGTGTATCTGTTGGCTTTTCCAGGCTCCCTGCTGCACCATTAGACTGTGTATGTAAATATGAGCAGTCATTTGCTTCTCCACCCTTGCAGGGTAGTTTCATGTTGTGTTGAAAAATTTCTCTGCTCCAGGAGGTATGCCAATAGCTTTGATTTATTCTCCAATATGATTCTTATTTGCATGAAGTCTCAGATCAACCTTATAAGGTTTCTGTATGAGTGCGTCTGTGGGACTGGAATCTGATTAAGAATAAGTAAGTCAAAACTCAATCCACACAATTAGTACAATATGGAAGTTCAATTATGCCCGAATCTTCTATTCAATCCAGGACTAAAATCCTCAAAATAATTATTTTCTCTTTGCTTAGTTTCTAATTTCCTCTTTTCAAATAATTGCTTGTGTCAGGTTCCATTCAAACACCTGAAAGAAAGGAGAATGCCAAATAAAGTGACTGCTCATGGTTATTCAGTGATTGTGATGTATGGTTTTATGTCCCGGTCTAGTGGTAAGCAATAGAACTACTCATGGTGCAATTTTGACTGTATTTACTCCTTTTTGACAGGGAAGGTCATGAGGCTTGCATTAAAAGTTAATCCTTCAGTCTCCACATCAGTTCTTTAGCTGTCACCAGTTCTTTGAACCTACCCATTTAAGAGTATCCCTAAGGAATATTTGACATAACACCCTTTAGATGCCAGAATCTTCTCACTTTTCTCTTATAATCTTACTCATCCAAAGTAAAAAATATTTGAACTTTGATGTTTGCGCTTCATTGCTTGAGCTTTGATGTTTGAGTTTGAGAATGACCTTCAATATGCATTTGCAAGAAAAAAGAAAACCTTTTATTTTAAAATCATAAAAAAATCATAAAAGGTTTTTTGCCCCTCCTGCAAATGCAGAACGAAAGTCATTGGGCAATTTGAGCATGTATAAAAAATGAAATAAAGCTCACTTTCATTTGCAGGTTTACACCTGTTTATAGGTTAGCCCTAAAGTCAACTAGCTGCTAAGCTTTCTTAAGCATATTCTCAGGTGGTAAAAATTTCCCAAGATCAGACAGGTTTCACTGCCTTTTTTCCCTTGGGAAGAGGCCACCTTTTATAAAAGGATGTTAAAGAAGAAGTGTTTTGCTTCTAGGAACAATATGTTTGCAGAAAGGCTAAAGTAACAAAGATGTTAATTGAAGTTCAGCCAAAGTTTGCAAATTCCCACAGTCATGATCAATATGAAAATACTTTTTTTGAAGGTAACATTCACTTAATATGTTAATAATGAATAAAAGGAATAAAAGGAATTTCCAACTTAGATTCCTTTATAAGACTAAAGAGGTTAACTGACAGGGTGGCCCTGTAAAGATCAAGGAAGAGTTGCTATTTTGACAGGAGACATACATTTACATTTGAATCGCCAAACAAGCCAGGGAGGGGTGTATTAATTATTCCTAGAATTGGCAGGGTATGTTTATATAGCAAACATGTGATTTGATCAGCTTGCCCTTATTAATAATCAGTTAAGTTTGTAGATGTCTTTGGCTCATGGAAATGCTTTTCTGTCAAAGCCCCAGACACAATGTCTCAGGTTTTTTAATATGTCAAAAGACATATACATCGGTGCAGAATTTACTTCCTTTTTTTGGGAGCAAGTAAAAGTAAAAGCTAAAATTTACAGTGAATCTAAACTGAATTTAGATTCTAAATTCTTAAAGAATTGGATTCTTTTTGCTGCTATGTCATATTTGCTCTATGTATGATATGTATACATACTGTGGGATCTTTTGCAGATGGTGGTTCAATTTAGATTAAAAAAAATAAAATATATTCCACTTTAAAGTTGTGAAGAATTTACTAGGCATCTGGAAGATAAAGTTAAGATCTACCTGGAATTGGAGGCTGGATAAACATGACCTATACACGAGACCAAGGTTATGATTTGCAAGGTACTCTGGAATCAGTTTGAATACGTTTAGTTCTGAGGAAGTGGGAAGAGTTTTTGTAGTATTTTATCTACAAAATACTTTTTCTGGGGATCTCTGCCCCAGAAAAAGGTGTTAAAAATAGAAAAGAAAGAAAATCAAAACAAAATAATAACAGAAACCCTTAAAGAATGAAGCTTCAATCTTCTTTTACAGCAATTATAAACATACTTGGATCTGTTTCCCATCCTTCTAAATTATACAGCATAGTTCCCTTTTCTTCATTTCAATCTTTTTTAAAATCCCATTGGTTTAAGATTATTGGTAAATCCCCAAATCACCATTTTAATTTATGTTTAGCAAAAAGTCCATAAAGGTTTTTCAGTCTTTTATAAAAGTAATTGCTGTTCCTTTCTTGGACTTTATAGGCTTATCTTAATGGTCAGTTAGCTTGGATACAGAAAGCTATTGGGTGAGTTTGCTGTATGTCACTTAGATTCACCAAATCAGTGTTACATATTTTAATCACCTGATCCAAAAGTACCTCATAACTCGGACATTTCTGGCCCTCTGTAAGTATGATAATGCTACAAGGTTGCTTCAGAATTAAATTCCGAGAGCTACTAGTTATAGAAAAAAGTTTTGTCAGCATGTTGGATCTGCAAGTTAATTGGTGTTTTCTGCTAATTCCTGGCTGTGATATGGAATTGGAAGCCCTTTGGCACCTTGAAAGATACAAGCCCTGAGTACAATTGTCACATGTCACTATCAGGACCGACACAAATAGTGTTCTCTGTTCAGAACCTTAATTACTGACCATTTTAGATATGAGCATCGCAATTTTAAACTAAGCCCGATTTGCCCTTGAATATAATTTAGATATCCCCTTAGCAAAAACTGAGTGCCAAATTAATGGGGGGAAAAGTCTACATGAAAAAACTAAAAATGCAAAGCAGCCTTTTATTGCTTTTCACGTGCTGCAACTAAATATGTCAACCTAAACTAAACTGTAATTGGCACAGTTACTGTTATCAAAGTAGGGTTGCTCTTGTGACAGCTTAATAAAGCTGAAACTATTAAATTAAATTTCTGAGGCTTTATCTGATAAGCGCAGTGAAGCAGAAGAATCTGTGAGACAAGTATCTATGCCTGGTAGAATGATGGAGCCCAGCAACTTGTCAGCATATAGATTACAGGTCCAGATGTATGCATGGTTTCCCCACAGTTTCTGTTTTTCATTATCCCTTCCTATCTTCTCCCATCCTACAATGTCTCCTATGCTAGCTATTATCCCAAAGATCTTGCATTTCAAAACCCTCATTTCAACTTCCTCATCGTACATATAAGCAAGAGAGCTTTTTAAAATTAAAAATGTGTATCCAGCCTCAATCAGCTCTCTTAAGAATGAGTGGAAACCATTGACAACAAACGTCCTTGTGCATCTAAGACAGAAATGGATTGTTGACCAGCTTATTTAAAATTCTTCAGCTTTGTTTCCCATTATTGACATGAGGCTTGTCCTTTTGTATTATAGAATTACTCTAATTTTCCCAAGGAACTTTATTTATTTTTCCTGGACAGAGAAAAAAGAGCTAATTAGATTGGCATGGTCTTTGCAATGATTGTTCATTGATTTCCCATTACAGAAGATGGTAGACACTGTTAATAATATATAGTAGTTAGTGCTTTAGTTTTCCAGTCAATGTGGAGTTCCTGCAGAATAGGATCATGTTTAAAGATGTAACTTGGCAACAGTTTATACAATGGCCCATTCATGCTCACTGGGAAACCATGCCAGAACAAAGCCAAACCAAAGCAAAATGTGACACTGAACCAAATAACATAAACTAAAATAATAAATTAAAAATACAGATTTATAACAAAAATCACAAAAGTTACTGCACATTGAAAGGTCAAGCAACAATAGAGGTTGAATGCAATTTAATAATTTAGCTGTGAAGTTCTCAGTTAGGAGAAGTCCATTCTCTTCTGAGCTATCACAACAATGAGTTAGTATAGGTCTTTTAGTGCATGGCATATAAAGACAGCAGTGCAAAGCTCATGTGAAACTGATTGTACAACAGACAGGAAGGAACTTGCTCTTGTACAAGTCTGTTGCTGGTGCTTCCTTCAACCAGTGAGGAGAGCAAATCATTAAATTGAGCAAAGTTAAGGACTTTCCTGGGAGTTAGACAAAGAATATTAACTAGAAATTGGCATGAAACAAAAGTATTCTTAAAACTAATTAATTGCTATTGGCTATGTCCTTATAATTCTTAAGACAGGCCCACTTCACCTATAATGCTAAATAGTATGTTAATCTTACATACTAAAACATGAATTTATGCAATCTCCCGATGACTTCATTCTGAAGTATAATCATCTAAAATGCTTTTTATTTCACTTTCAGTTAACCACAAATATTTATGTTAATGCTAAGATAAACTGTGGTTACATATTGGTTTAAGGCAACCTGACCCACTCCAGTTTCCGTGAGCTTCATTCAATAGGATCAGTGGTTGTGGAATGATAGCAGTTATCTTTCCCAAGACTGAAAAGACCTGTTTTAAATGCTGGATTTTATACATTTAATTGTTGCTTCTGTAAATACATTTAAGACACACACACACACACAGTGTATATGTCTGTATATACATATACACAGTTGCTAGTCTGGAACCCTTATTTTAAAAACAATATAAAACAGTGGCTTCAGTTTCAAGCTATGAATAATTATTATCTTTTGTATTTACTGAAGTTATTTAAATGAAATTTGCTAGTTATCAGTGATTTCTCACCATTAAAAACAACCTGAAGAGATTCCCCTCTCCCATTTAAAATATTTTGAAAAATGAATAGAACAATGTGTTGTGGGATTGCGCGTGTGTGTGCCTGTGCTGACCATTTCTGAATGATCTGGGCTTATAGCAGCCTGGGCATTATACAGATTTGTTATTTTGAGCCACACACACAAATAAACTCTAGAAATGTAGGGAAAGCTTGAAGCCAAAGGGGCAGAGAGTTGCTGTTCATCAAAGACTATATTTTTGCTGAGCTGTGTTTTATAGTAGGGATCCATAGTCAGCTTTGATTCTTTGTTATAATCAATCATACATGTTGTCAAATGACAATGCCACACAGACTGCACACTCTACTTCAAAATATATAAAAGTCTTAAAGTTCTTAGCTTGGTAGTGGGAAGGAAGGGCAATTATAGATGACAAAGCCAGGGCAAGATTTGAAACTGCCACCTTGTACAATCCTGAGTCTAATTAATAACTAGTCTACATTGCTTCGAAGCTCACAAAAGAAAAATAAAATATAAGTTGAATCTCTAATGACAAGTGGACTGTTCAGATTGCATTTTGAATTAGTGAAAATTATTCCTCTGGGAATTAGCCCATAAACCCTTATCCAATATATCATAATTTCTTGAGCCATTACTGTTCCCTTTATATATTTTTTTGCTTTTTAAATATTTGCAGTTGATTATTCTTGGCTTGTCTGAAGCAGTTCCCTAACTATTTCCTATTGTTGTTTGATTGTTTACAAAGCTGAAGTAATCAACCAGTACACAAAACATTACTCCCTGGTGTCTGGATTAAATTTCAACGCCCCATTTCCTATAATGGTATATCTACAATCATTAAAATACTTTTAACTAAAGCAAAATCTGAGTATCCATATTGCTTTTGACATTATTGTTGAGTTTTACAGAATGGTAGCATCCATTTCTTCTACACTAATCAAATGAGCTAAGATACAGCATGCTAAATAATCTGAAGACTTGCTTTCACCCCACCCCACCCCAACATTTTCCTGAAAATGTAGGATCTGGGGGTTTTTTCTGGATCAACCAAGTATTGATCCATTGGTTGCAACAGAAATTGACCCATCAGCTTGTTCTCTGAGGCTGACATTGTGCGCAGAGAAACAGTGAGTGGCCCAAGTCATCCAGCTGGCTTTCATGCCTAAGGCAGGAGTACATCTCAGTATCCTGGTTTTTAGCCTATGTCTTTACCACTAGACCAAACTGGATATTATTGTAGCCTTATTGTACTGTGAATAATTTGATATAAGGCAGAATAAAATTGAAATGGCATTGTATTGGCCTGAATAATGAAAAAAAAAGTCACTTGAGTCAGCACACCATCACATTTAGAGCATTTCTGTCTCATAATCAGTACAAGAAAGATACCTCAAGCCTAGAAAATAGAATTTTGAAGAATTTTGAATTATAAGGACATTTGGCTTCTTTGCACTTTATATACACATATATACCACCTAGGTTAGGGGTGTCAAACTCAAGGCTCACGGCCCACAGGGTACCTAGATCTGGCCCACGGGACCACCCTGAAAACAGCGAGGGACTGGCCCCCAGTGCCTGTGCCAGCAAAAAAAGAGCTTGAGAGGACCGTGTCGAGCTCCATTTGGCAGAGGGTTGTAGAAGGCCGCCGCAGCCAGCAGAGCGCTTGGGCCGCCACAGGCGCCCCCGACACAAGTGACATCGAACTGGCCATGCCCCCCCGGCCACATCCACCCTGCCCCCCCCAGGTCAAACGCAACCCCGATGCAGCCCTAATGAAATTGAGTTTGACACCCCTGACCAAAGTGCTAGTTTTGATAGCCTTATTAAATCTCTTGACATAAAGGTCTAAGTTGAAATGGAATGTTTTCTCGTGAAAGAAAACTGAAATAAAGAAAAACGTCTTTATGCTTGTATCTCTTTGTTGTATCTATCCTCTTATTCCCTTATACAGAATGTAGCTTATGGAAAGTACTTCATTTTCCTTTGCTATAACTGCTGCAAATAATCTATTACATTAATCAGCCATCTAGTCTGAAATGCACAGGGAGTGATTATACTATCATACATAGTGAAGCACTTGTCAAAACCAATATATCAAAGTTTGAATCAGTAACAGAATGAATTAGAACAAGATAAAACATTCAGTAGTCCAAAAACTTCAACACCTTGAGTACTATGAGAAGTTGAGTACTATGTAAGTGATTTGGATTTTACTGAGGCTGTGTTCTTGAATAAAAGCTGGAACCCTCAAACTTGGTAGTATATCCTCATATCCTAGAGAGAGTTTATCAATTAAACAGTACAAGAGTACTTATATATTCTGTTCATGATGATACTGATCTAATTAGATCATTATCCATTGGGGCTTTGGATTTACTTTTAGCACTAATGAATCTAATGGGCTGAATTTGTTTTGGTAACAATTGGGAGTATTCCTTTTTGAAAGAGGGAGGGATTTATTGAATAAGATCTAACTTTTCCATTATAATAGGCAATATTTCCTTATTTTCAAAAATGTAATTTATATTTCACATCACCAAAAATACTTTTTTTGGGTGCTTTCAAGACATTAATTCTCAGTCTCTGGTTTTTTGTTTGGTGCCATTAACCACAGTACCAAATTGGCTGTCAGCATTACCATGATGGTGTGTTAAAAGATCTAGACCGGTTTAAAACTTGGATGTGATATCAGGTATCTACATGAACCAACTTGATATTTTTCTAGTATCTGCTTCTATAGCAGGCTTTGGTAAAATAACATTTTGAAAAAAAATCTGCCATTACAAAAGTTGTAGTTTGAATAAATTATGTAGCCTAAGTGCATTTTTGGACTTGTGAAAAAAATCTATGCTTTATAGAGAATTAAAAAATGCTGGCTAAACTTAACTTGGCATTTCATTATTAATATTTCTCCATTAATATAGGGTTTTAGGATGCATACTGACTGTATCATGCTACATATTGCAGAATAATAATTTTTTACTACTTCTTGTCCCTAATGTATAAAGAGCCTCTTTAAGACTGATGGATTATGTGGAGGTGAACTTATGTTATGGAATATTTGCTGTTTTTTGGATGAGGTACTGTTCTAGTAGCAGTTCTTTAAAAAAAATATAGATTAGATTAGATTAGATTAGATTAGATTAGATTAGATTAGATTAGATTAGATTTACTACTAATAACTCTGGGCAGCTTTCATTTAAAAAACTAGGAACAGTATAGCAAAAGAGATAACTCATGAGCAGCCCAATGGTAAACATGTAAACCATACCGTATCCGACAGGGGCTTAACCATCACCCTTCTACAAAGTTGGGAGAACAGCAAATATTTAATAGCTTTCAGAACTTCATCAGACTGGGAGCTATTCAGATCTTTTGGGGGATATTATTCCAGAGGGCAGCCTTATTACTATAAGCTTTAACTCCCAGCAGTGTACAGCATAGCATAAACAGCATAAACATGCACTAAATTAAAAATAGTAATAAAAAAATTCATTGGCACTAACCTAAGTATCAAACAACTGGGAATAGCTAACCCCCAAAAGCCTTATTTAGTTATTTTTATTTTAAATTAGTTTAATTTGATTAATAATTAAAAAATCTTCAAACCGAACTTTAGGATGTACCTCTATAATAAACCGTAAGAACACATTACAGAACAAAATAAGATGAAATTCAGTTGCTTTGTAAAAAAAACAGGAAAAAAAGATCCAGTGAGGAGGTCCATATGTCTTAACCCAGGGCTGTCACACTCCTGGCCTGTGGGCCAGATGTGTCATGCGCTGGCCACCCCCACCCCCGATTTAGCAAAGGGGAAAAAAGTCCCAACACGTGATGATGCTGTGACGCTGTGAGTTTGACATCCCTGTCTTTACCCAATCCCTAAGGGAATAGCCAGGTGTTCATCCTTAAGGAATGCTAACAGAATGAGAGACTGATGGATTGATTGACTGACTTTCTTTCTGGATTTATGTAGCCACCTATCTCATATAATGATTCTAGGAAGCTCAAAAAAATCAATCAAAAAAAAACTATCCTTACCCCGAGGAGAAAGACCAAGCAGCCTCCTAGCTCAAACTCAAGCTCATAGCAATTTTGGGGGGAAGAGCCAGGTCTTCTCTTCAGAAGGCTAAAAAGATAGAGATCCCTCAGATCTCAGGTAAGAGGCATCAAGAAGCAGGCCTCTGAGATCCCATTATATGGTAACATTTAAAGAAGGGGACCTGGAGTGTATCACTCTATCTAACCTAATAGGATGTACAGATACCCTCAGGGAGAGGCAGTTCCACAAACAGATATGGACTCAGGGAGATTTCATTCCAGAAAATAGGTGCCTGTGGAAATTTTTTGAATTCAAATGTATTGAATGTGTAAGGTTGACCAAATTAAAAAAGCAACCCCATAAAAATGTCAGAATAGGTGCCAATCACCCTCCAAGGGAGCTTGTCATGAAGAATTGTTATGCTTGAGTTGTCCCTCCTGTCACCTAGCATATCCATCTTAAATGAGAATACAAGATGGACTAAACTCCATATGGGAGAAGGGGTCCTGGGAGTATCTAGGAACCAAACCCTGTAGCCAAATCTTTGTTTATTTCATTAATTTTTTAAAATTAATGCTTTGTTTCATTTACTCTTTAAGTAAATCTTTTATTTTTTCCTTGATAACTCTATTAGTGATCTTTGGATGGGGGGATGTAAATTAACTGAGATAATTCTCTTTTATTGCAAGCCAAGTATCCTAATGTATGTCTGTGGAGATTCCCAATCATCCAGGTCATGGTTGTCTCAAAGGTGCTTTTTCCAAAAGGCAGGTGGACTTCCTTGGTTTCAATTCAGAACTGAAGAAAGTTTTTGGGTGAGAAGCAAAATGTTTTCAGAGGAAAAAGCCAAGAAATTCTAATTGTCTTTTGGAAAAAGCATCTTTAGGATACATTAATGTTTATAGGAAACAATTATTAATCATAAAACAGGACTGCATATATGCTTAATAGCTTATATGTGATGGAGAAATGTAAGCATATTGTTAACAGCACCTACTGCTAATATAACACAAGACTTTAATAATACCACCATGTGGTTATTTATTTAAGTAATAATAAGAAACTTCTATCTCTGATTACTGATTATATTCTGTTTGTCTGATGGGTTTAAAACATTAGTGTCCAATAGGTTTTGTAAGCTGTATTGAAACAAGAGGTTTGATGAAGAAAAGCCACCTCTAATTCAGAGCAAGATAATGACTATGAAACTAGAATTGACAATACCTCACTAAGATGTGACAGTTTTAATAGTCTTTCTCTTGTGTGAAATTAATACCAAATTGCAGTTGCAGCATGATGAGTCTTCCAATTATCTTCAGGGAAATATGGAATTTGCATATTGATTTATGATATGTGTTTATCTTTGTGCCAGGAAAATTTCTTAGCAGGTTGAGTTGCAGTAATATTAAGAAAAAGTACTATACATAGTGTATATGTGTATATGCCTTATATAACCAAGTTTGGGCCTGGATTAAATTTCTGTGCTCTTGAATTGGTTTTATAGAGTTATATTAAAATTAAGGAGGAGTTACCATTTAGCTTTGTCACTGCATCCTTGTTTGTTAAAAATGCCACAATGCACAGAAATTGAACATCTATCATTTATTAATGAAAGAATACATGGGCTGAATTTACCAGTTGCCCATCACCAAGGACAGAAAAAAACCCCTTGTCAGCTGTCATAGACAGAATCATCTTGAAATCACGGACTGCAATATTTAATATAAAAACTGATCTGGTTACAGAATGAGTGTGGCCACATTGTAGGGTTGGACAAGATTGTTTGGGGGGGGGGGTGAATATGAAAGCTTTCTTTGTTTTAATTATATGGTTACTCTAGGGTTTACACTCATTCATGGGATTCTCAACTCAAAATGGCAAGAGAGGGCTCCAAAAGCCAGATTTTGGAGCCACTCATTGCCTACCACCCCACAGTGCCATGTTCATACAAAATGTTAAGGAAAAGCTACGACTTCGTTCAATGCACAAAACCAGTTTGTCTTAGTGCAGATCTCTGAATGCATATTTCAGTAAATATGTTTTTCCTCAACGGTGAAACCATAGCAGGCATTTTCTATGTTAAATATCTACCAGCTTCTCTAGGAAGCAAATGCTGTACATTTTGTAAGATAAAGATAAAAGGAAGGCTGGTACGAGCTTTTGGCTTGCTTCATTTTGCTGCTACTAATAAAATAATACTTTCCAAATTGTTGAGAAATAAGAAAATCATTTGAACTGCTTTTGAAAATTGGTAAAGTGCATTTGGCATAGATTGTGGCTTGGTTGCAGACTCCCATTTGCATTCTTTACCAGTCATATTCAATTGCATGTCTTTTCTGAAAGGCTGTCATTCATTTTTAACAGATTCTGAAGGTCTCTATAATATGTAAAACTCTTCCTTGATGAACAAATGAAGTGTTGCTAAATAGTACTTGTAGATGTCTTCACTGTGCTTGTCAAGAGTCTGCAACATAGCCGATTTTAAGAGCAATATCTTTTATATTTAAAAATGTTCCAACAGTTCCTGATTTATTCATGTCTCGATTAGCATGCAGTGTCAGAAATAGAGGTCCTGGATTGGTTCAGACTTAAATGTCAGCAGAAAATTAGATCTGTAAATTTCAATGAAGGATTTCTCATACATAATTGCAGCAGTATTTATGAAGTATATTTCTGTCCTTGGTTAACAAAAGGCAAAAAATACTTGCAAAAAATCAGAAGTTGCTTGTTCTCCCTTGTGTTATGCAGAGAAGTATAGAACATCTGCACACTAGATTTGAAAATAAAAATCAGTATAGAATTTATAGAAAATAAAGATCAATATAGAATAATAGTAAGAAACAAACATTTTCAGGGATTTTAATCAAGTTGGGGGGGATGTAAAATTTTAATTGTTGGCAGTTCACTTGTAATGATTGTAGGGGTGCTTTAGCGGAGAGATCTCTCACATGCAAATCCAGGTAGGGGGATCCTTTTTGTGGCACATGCTTTTAAAAGAAATAAAAAATTATTTATTTATAAGAAACTAGCTGATAACCTGGTGTTGCCTGGGTATTTATTTATTCCAATCCTGTATTAGACAGGATTGCTTGAGGCGTTCCAGGGTTATGCTGGAACATGCACACAGACAGACAGACAGACAGACCCCTAGGGGTGCTAGGAGTGTCTTACCCCCACAGTATTTTTTTCCAGATAGTAAGCCATCTGTGTACCAAGTTTGGTTGAAATTGCTTGAGGCATTCCAGAGTTATGCTGGAACACACACGCACACACACACACACACACACACACACACCTAGGGGTGCTAGGGGTGTGTTACCACCATAGTATTTGTTTCCAGATAGTAAGTCATCTGTGTACCAAGTTTGGTTGGAATTGCTCGAGGTGTTCCAGAGCTATGCTGGAACATATGTACACATACACACCCATTTTTAAAATATATTTTATATAAAAATAATAATCCATATTGAAGAACATTGCATTGAGCATTCATTTAAAATATTATCTATTTTTATTTACTTATTTTAGCATAGCCCACAAAGATCAAATTCATTGAACATATATTGAAGATCACTTAATGCATGCTTTTATCGATAAACTGAGACTATTGGGTTTTTTGCATATGTAGATCATCACCTTTGTTTATCTTTATATTTCTTTGCATAGCAGATTTCCTTCAAGTTGATTCTTTTGATTAATTTGTTTGGTTTTTGTTGTATGCTGGGAAGAGTTCACTTGTTTGTAAGATGAGAGTAGGGGTTATATAAATAAGATAAAAATTTCCTGCAAGCTCTCAAAGATGCCTTTTGCATGGGCTGCTACAGAGCTTTGTTATTGCATCCATTTTAAAAACCTGTATGTATAATTCTTTTCATAACTTTCAAGGTACCTATCCCAACTGGATATTGTCTGTCTGTCTGTAGGTGCTCTTTGGATGTGCATAGTATTAAATCCCCATTGCAAGGTGGAACAGAAAGCCAGTTGGCTGAAACAGCTTAAGAAATGGAACAGTGTTGATGTGTGTCCCTGGGAAGATGGGAACCATGGAAATGACCTGCCAAGTCTAACCAATGCTCTGCCTCAGGGTGCAAATGGAATACAAGGTAAACTTTGATTTAATTTCATTGAAGATGCTGTGCCTTTACCATTTTGTAAAAGCATCATAATATTAACAGCACTGACCCTCAACCCTCCCATGCAACCCCCCCCAGCAGTTCACCTCCCAATGACCCTAACCTGATGTAATCTCCCTGACCCATCACAAGACCCTCACTGACGATTCACACCTGACCCTCACTTGACACACCCACACCTTTAAGCCCTTATAAACAGAAGAACATTGACATTGACATCCCCTAAAATCTGCTGAAGATGTTACCTAGCCTGGTAATGAATTGTTCTGCATAATATCCTAATACTAGTGTTCTGGATTTTTCAAGCTTTTGGTAAAAAAAGATTAACTAAAAGATGGTTTGTTTGTGAAGTGTACATGCTTTGCTGGCTATATGTATGTATAGTCACTGACAACACCTCAAGTCATTTTCAGTAATGTGAGTCATGTTATTTTCTCTTGGTCATTTCAAGGACTGTATTTCAGCTAATAGAATGTTGGGTTGACATTTATTTATTTGTTTATTTATTTGTTTATTGAATTTGTATTGCCACCTATTTTGCCCAAGGTGACTTGAGGCGGCTTACAGAATAAAAAACCTTTAAAACAATAAAACATTTAAAACAATAAAAACTAACAAAAAGAATCAAATAAATTAAAAAAGTACAATAATTTAGTTCTGAATTGCTTTTCATTGTGTAGATGTCCTGCCAGTGTAAACACAGTATGCTGTAATAAATAGGAACTGTGTGTATTTAAATTGCTGGTGTTGCAGCATCATGAAAATGTTTTAAATCAAACACTTTCCCCAAAATCAATATATAAAATATCAGTATTTTTATATGATGATGTATATGTTGGTGCCTTATAAAAACAGATGAAAGAAGCTAGTTTGAGGCTAATGCCTATAGGTCATTTTTTGTTCAAATGTTGTACTAAGCTGCCCTGTTTTCCAGGTTCTGCCAATAGTATTTGGGTTGTAGAATTCAGTCCATAATTCCTTTAGTATATTTTTTTCAGATCACTCATACTGTTTCATTTAATTTGCTAATCTTTCCTGCTATGTGACACCCCCAACAAAAATTACTTCAGGATGTCAACAGTACTGCTGCAGTTTCTAACAGATTAAAATTATAATTGCAGGGAGAGCATCTTCTAGCTACTTAAAACCACATTGCAAATTCCTGGCTCTGTGGTATGAAGGGGTGCAGTTAAATGCCAAGTTAGCATTTAAATGCCAAGTTGGCATTGTACAGTAAAAAGAAAACACTGTACCTCAGCAGCTTTTGTATTAATTTAAATCTGTATGTCCTTGGTATGAATCTTCAACCTCTCCTCTATCAAAGAAATGATTATCCTTGTATATCTATAATTGTTCCTGCTTGAAACTGAATATTAAGTATACATTGTTTATGTGTGTGGTTTGAAGCTATGGTGCAAACTAATCATTTGTAGGCTAACTGTATCAGAATAATAAAACTTGAATATTGTCTCCTGCTCAGTCTTCACTGAGCTTGGTGAATTGATTGTATAAAGCAACTATTCCAAGCTTCATGATCCCCAGATGTTGACTGGGAATTGTGAGAGTTAAGTCATTGGAGGAAACCACTTGGAGGAAAGTTGATGTAGGGTAATTTCGGTTCCATCCAAAATTATGAAATATATGTGAAAATGATGTTAATGAGAGAGAATGGAAAAGAGGAGATGAATGTGGGAGGTTTGGGGCCATATAAACATTTAAAAATATATAATTCTTTGAACTCTTTGGCCTGGCAGATTCATCAAACAGGTCTCATCGGACAGTGTTCACACGAGCTATTGAGGCATGCGATCTCCATTGGCAGGACAGTCACTTACAGCACATTATTAACAGTGATCTGTATACCAACTACTGTTACCACGAAGAAGCTCAAAACTCGCTCTTTGATTCTCATGGGTGGCCCCTCTGGCATGGTAAGTGTCTTAGCAGGAAATACATGTCCCTGATTCCAATGCTTTCTTTTGTTATTGTTGTTGTTGTTGAAGAGAAAATACAGAAACATCTGATGAGAACAACAGAGCTTCCTTTCAGATGGGCTGCTCAGTTGCTTTTCCCCCCCTGTAGATTCCTAAAATCATTTAATGGTCTTTTGTATTGCGGTTATTCCAGACACCAATAGACTCAACAATGCCTTCCCTTTCTTTTTGTCAGAGCATGTGCCTACAGCCTGTGCACGAGTAGATGCACTCCGATCTCATGGCTACCCAAGAGAAGCACTGCGGCTGGCAATTGCTATTGTTAACACTCTAAGGAGACAGCAGCAGAAGCAGCAGGAAATGTTCCGGTTCCAGAAGAAAGGTAAATGTGGGCAGGAGGAAAGGCCAAAGGACGCAGCATGGTGAGAAAAAGTCTGGAATGAGACTAAGAATAAGCAAGTGCTGGTTGAACATATAGCATGCAGGTTTGCAGTGACAGTAGCTGGGGGTGGGTAAGAGCCAGCTCATTGCCAAATGTCTGATAGGAATAAAGCTGCTTCTCTGTATCTCTCAGTAAAACAACAGTACAAAGAGTTCTTTCATTCTCTTAATCTTAAATTCAAGGTGCAGAATGTTATAGGGAAAATATTCCTGAGACAAGCTAGTTATAATGATCTAATTGTAAAATAGCAGAACCATCATCTACGCTCCTCTTTGGGGCTTTTTTTAAAATATGGATTTATTTAGGTGGGTAGTTAAAATTATTCATTTAACAGTTTAAAAATATGATTGCGGGAAGTGACTGAATCCATAAATCATACGGATTCTCGTCTGAATTCTGAAAAAGTGGCCTCATGTAAGCTATCTATGGAGATTCTCAGTCATCCAGGTCATGGTTGTCCCAAAGGTGCTTTTTTTCCCCAAAAGGCAATTGGACTTTCTGTTTTTTTCTTTGAAGATGTTTTGCTTCTCATCTCATCATATTTCATGTAAGCTGAGCAAAATATATATATATATGGGTTTGTGAAAGCATGGTCTGTTTACTGTCTTTGTTAGCACATTGCTCACTCACTCATAAGTGAAATATTACACCAGTGTCCTTGGATAAAAAAAATAAAGATCTCTGCCCTCTCCCTGAAAGTATTATGTGTAACTGTGAAGCTATTCCCATGCTTCTGTACTGATTGTAGTTCAGATGTAGATTCTTTCTCTTTTTTTGAGATAGCGTCAATCAACACTGGGTGAGTTTCGCCTAGTAAGTCCAAGAGATGGGATCTAACTCAGTTTTGAATAACACCCCATCTGCAAGATCAGAAATCTACCAAATAAGGATTCTTGTTTATAGGAAAAATGGAAATAAAGCTGTTTTTGAAAACTGAAGAGGGTGTGTATAATACTATTTATATGGTGCAGAGAAAAAAAATAGGGTGATGTATATGATGTAGCCCTTCCACTTCTGCTTCAATCTGTACATTTTTACATATCTGCAGAAGATTAGGCAGATATATATTGGTTGTTTTTGTGGGCCTGTTCATTTTTGGGATGACACCTCCCCCCCCCCCCCGATAATGTGGACAGCATTGGGTGGAACTGATTGGAGACATAAGGCAGAGTCCAATGCACCCTGCCTTGCTTGTGCATTTTGCCCCTTATAATCATGCATTAGGCTTCACCCACTTTCCCAAATGAACTATTTGGGGAAATCACAAGAATGCTAGAACTACAGAAAAATTATTAGAGAAAGTAGGAAGCCATGGCCAAAGAATTTCACCAACTACAGTTAGAGTTTGGGGCAGGATGACTTTTCTCCATTTGCCCTTTGTTTCTATAGCCATCTGATTTACTTTCATGTTGTTTTTCCCTTGCTGAGAATTAATCCCCACACGATGTACAGAACAATGTCTATATGGCTTTGGTATGAGCATAGGCATGGTGGCCACACTCTAGTGTTCTGTTTAGTAAAAATTTGGAAAGGTAAGGGTTTATTCTTTCAAAATTTTGTTTGAAGACTTTAGTGACAGAGCATCTGCTGCTCATTCAGACATTTTCTTGACTGTCTAGAAAGCTGAAAGTGGGGAGAGTACTTGCTGTGCACATAGCTGGTTTTGTGTCTTTCTCTAGCTTCCACTCATTCAGGTGAGAGGTCTGTAATGATCTGTAATCATGTTGGCTTGTAATAAGTTCATATGGCAATGTGACCAAGAGACCAGCTTTATTCCAGACCTGGCTCATGACGAAAACTGAACACAAGTACATCTGCCTCTCAGACTTTCCACCTGAATACATGGAGGTTAAAGACAGTAAGGCAGTAAGGTTCATGGGCTTCATTCTCTCTGCACCTAAATTCTTCTATAGATTGCTGTGGGCCCCCAGCAAAAAAATTATAGGAGCTGCTTGAGCTAAGTAACTTATCTGTAGTATCCCTTTTTACTGTTCCATTTGCTGCTGTTGTCTCTAGTTCTCTTCCCTTCAAATAGAATTAAAATTCATTTTAGTATTTCCTGGAATCTTGAGTAGATAGTCAACCCTCTGCAGATTGGTGGGGGCTCAGGAAGTGGTGGTTGTCGTTTACTGGCAGTGAACCTCTTCTGTAATAATGTACCTCTTCTATTCCATGTGATACAAATTCTCATAAAAGTTACCCATTCAAATAGTTGGTGTCGTGGTTTCAGTTCTAAAGAATTAAATAATTAAAATAGTGGCCATTTTTTTAAATGGAGAAACTAAAATATCTCTTCTGTGAATAACATAAGTATGCTTCCTGTTTATAAATTCTGTAGAAATAGCCCTAAAGATAGTTTGGATAGACTATTAACAACAACAGTAAAACCTTTAGACAGTTTTTGTTGTTGTTAGTAGAGTCAACATTTTTGATTCCTAGGAAATGATACATTGCTTTATCCTGATTATTTCTAACTGACCAGGATTCCTCTTCATTGCTGAAATTTGAAAAAGCAAAGCAATGCTATAGTTAATTAAAATTTCAGCTACTGGCATTGCTGTATTTCATCCATTATGAACTTTAGATGGGCATTTTAGAAATCTGAATTCAGATTCTGTCTCATTGATGAGACCTCATTCCTTGGTTTAGTTTACTGATTTGGAAAAGTCCAACTGATAAGAAAAATAAATGTGTTCTGCATTTTAAAATTATGTAAATAACATCAATGCAATTATTATCATACAATCAATATGTGTGCGTGTTTTTTTTAATGTAGAACTTCTTCACAAAGGTGTTACCTCTATTACAAATCTAGAAGGTTGGGTTGGGCATCCATTGGACCCAATTGGCACTCTTTTCAGTAGCCTTATGGAAGCCTGCAGGGTGGATGATGAAAGCTTCCATGTGTTCTCAGATTTCACAGGTAAAAATCTTATTTTATACCAGCTGTGTATGTGCATTCAGCATTTTAAAACAAGCTGCATTTTATTATTTATTGTGTGTTAACTAAAGAACTAGTTTGGGAACTGTTAGCAGTGAGTTTGAGCCAAAATATTTCATAATTAAAATATTCCTTGAAACAGGGATATTGCTTAAGGAAGGGAAATTCAGGAAACAGAAGTTTGTTCTGAGTAATTAGTGGCTTATCTTATTGACTGAACGTATCAATCTGCCTTATAGCAAGAGAGGTATAAGTTCACTCAGCTGATGCCTTCCAAATGTGTTGGTACCCAGCCAATATGGCTGAAAAAAATTCAAGGAGTTATAACCCCAGCAAAACTGTAGAATACCAATATAAGGGAAAATGTAGCGAATCCTTTTTCAATTTAGGATGTCTGGGACTGAATTTGGGACCTTTTCTGGATACAGAGCATATGGTCTTTATTACTTGACTTGATGTTAAGAATATTAATAACATTGCATTTCATGTTCAACTGTTCAGATTATGAATTATTTATAATTTATTTTCATTTTAAATTATTTAATATAATTTATTTATATTAAACATTTACATAGCTGCCCATCTTATATTGAAGTCTGGGTGGCTCCCAAAATGATTCTTACTACTTTGCTGTGATTTAGTCAGTATTGTTACCGTGCATATTGCAAATGAAGGATGGCAAAGAATATGAAACAGAGATTTCCTTAACACCATGTAGTGAACTCATGACAGAAGTACGGATTTTCTAATTCATTGTTCAGTCTTTTGCTGTTTTATATTTCGGCTTTGAGTAGACAGCATTTGACTCCTATTCAAATTTCTATGAATACATTTTACTTGCTATTTGTATGTTTCAAGATTTTGTGTTCTGAGTGACCTATAGTAAGACAGGATTCACATATCTCACCTAAGCCATCTTTTATTTATCCATGGTTTATTGGATGAAACATAATTGACTTGGTTAATGTTACATTATATGACATAAGCCATGATTTATAAACTGCATTGGCTATCTTCATAGAAAATGCTGAAGCAAAAACAAATGTTTGGCTTAGTGGGATCAATAAAGTAGACCTAAAAATGTAACCATCCCAGTTTTTGCTACCTTTATAGGAAGCTTATGAATGATAAAGAATAGGCATAAACAAGGCATATAATTTCAGAGAAACCATTGTCAGTGGCTTTATTGTTTTTATTTTGTAACTTTTTGTTCCAGAGAACATGGGCCCATGCAAATCTCTGGAATACTATCACTTGCCTACCCACAAATTCTTAGAAGAAGGAGAATCTTACTTAACACTAGCAGTGGAAGTGGCATTGATAGGATTGGGCCAGCAGAGGATAATGCCTGATGGCTTGTATGCGCAAGAGAAGGTTTGTCGAAATGAGGAACAGCTAATTTCCAAGCTACATGAAATAGAATTGGATGACACTCTGGTGAAGATTTTCCAAAAGCAAGCAGTCTTCCTATTAGAAGGTAGCTGATTATTGATGATAACTTTCTTTCTCAACAGCTTTTAACAAAAGTAGAAGGTTGGTTCCTAAGTAGGTTCATTTCATAATCAACAGGCTCTTACAAATCTAATGAGTGTTTAGAGAGCTTCTAACTATTCCCAGTCTATGTATTTAAATATTGCACATATGAAGAGATGGTTATCCTTGAGTCTACAGAATGGAAATTAAAATAGGTTTGTTTATCTTGTTGTAATTCTAGCTATTTTAGGCAAGCATGAAAAATTTCAATCTCACATGTGAGATTATGAAATTCTTGCAGTCATCACTACCACTTTCAGGTGAAACTTAAAACACATACAGTTAAGCTTTCTCTAGTCATGGAGATTCTCAATCTTCCAAGTCATGATTGTCCCAAAGATGCTTTTTCCAAAGGCAACTGGACTTTCTTAGATTTTTTCCTTTGAAAACATTTTGCTTTTCATTCAAGAAGTTTCTTTCTCTAGTCAAGCATTTATATGATCATGTTATGTGGAACTTCACCCAGAAATAGATGGAGAATTTTGTAATGTTAGAAAGTGATTTTTATTAGTGGAGTTTTTCTGGAAGCAAATATTACCTAAACTAAGAAAGGTGGATAATACTTGAAATTTGTGAGAATTAAAATGCATTGTCACTTCATGGATAAGATAACAAATACAAAAAGTAAGGTAAAGTAAATATAAGAGTGGGCATCTTTCTTACCTTTCTGTAGATAAGTACAAGAATCAAAAGTCAGGTATTACATTTCTTTGAGGAACCTAGAGCAGTAACAAGGATAGGGCTTGTATCAATTTTTAGAGACCTCTGTTCTAAGCTTAGTATTGTCTAAATGTAGGGCAGAGCCCTGAGAACTATATTAATTCTACTTAGACTGAGTATTTTTATACCTGATGAATATCAAAAACTACAGTTGTGCACTAAAATAACATGATATAATGAATCTTATTGAATTAGACTGTAATCATACCTTTCAAGGTTTCTGTTCATTTTGGGCTTGTTTGTATATTTACAAAATTGCTAGGCAATTTATAAATAATAAAAATATAGAAGTGATAAAATTCAGTACATTGAATAAAATCAAGATAATTTTTAGTTGCTACATCAAAACTAACTTCAATATTGAGGAACTTCCATTCCAAAGGCCTTGCAAAAGAGGTTAGTTTTCTCTCCTTTGGTGCCATTGTGGATATTACAAAGTGAGGCAGCTGTTGCCCAAAAGACCATCCTTTCAGCTGCTGTTGCTTGCTTGATCTCTTGGAGGGTGGAAACTCAAAGTACTCTACTTGGTGGGCAGGCTGATTCTACTTGGATCAGACTGTCCCAAAGGTATCAAGAGCAAACCATACAGAGCTTTAACCCTAATCATCAGCATTTTGAATTGGGCTGAGGAGCCTATTGCCAACCAGCAATGTTGTTCTACTAAACCAGTTACTATCCTTTCAATAGGCAGGCAGCTGTGTTTTTGTGCCAGCTATAGCTTCAGGATTGTGTTTGAGTATGCCCCCCCTCACCCCCCATAGATCAAATTGTGGTAGTCTTAACTGTAAGATGGTTATGATTTGTTGCTTTGTCTTAGTCTAAACACATACTCCAGCAAGAACTACGTCTGAGCCCAGAAAACTCCTTGTTAATATTCCTGCTTTGTCACGGGCAGCACAACTCCATCAGGACTGATGGAATGAATCTTTATGGATCCAGAAGGCCTCCTTTAAAAAGCAACTTGGTCTTGCTGGGATTCAGCTGTGCCTGCATGTAATAATTTGGGATGGGCACAGATTTAAAATGCAGATGACCAAACTCATTCCACCAAAGGACTTACTCACTTCACAAGTCCCAGATAAATTACAATATACAATCGCTCATGTCATGTGCAATAATATGGTAGCCCTCAGTTATAATGCCAAAGATTTAAATGTTTAAAACTGTAACATCTGAAAACACTTTCTATTATTTTATTGGCTAAGAGTAGAAACAGTTAAAATATGTGCTAAAAGGAAGCTCCTTGAAATGGTTCAAATGCAAAATAATGTTAATTTGTGTAAAATAGTTCTGGAGATATCATTGAGGAAAAAAAAAGATATAGTTTATTTTTATTAAGGATCTTCGAAGCACAATAATTCGTATTTTTCTGCTATAGTTTTTCTGCTGTGGGTTAACAGCTTCTTTGCATTTAAAGATTAATACTTTTAGTTTTAGCTTCCTTTCACAAGGCTCTTCAGTTTCTCCTAAGGCAGAAAAATTGTAATGGGATTAATAGGTAAAAAGATGATAAAATTTTGCATGACTGATGTATCCTATGAAATCCAATTCTAAAGGTGATTATCTCCCTTTTCTTTTTAAAATAAGATTTATAGAAAAGTAGCTTATACTGATTCATGCTAGCAGTTTTGGGAGCTCAACTGCACTCACTGACAATAGTTCTCTAGGATTTAAGATAGAGATTTGTTCCTAAAAAAATTCTCAAAGATACCAGAGATGCTTTCCTGTATATAAAAGTTGATACTTAAGGGAAACCATTCTCTATCAATATTGTAGATCATATACCTAAGTCGGATATGTTCAGTTTTGATAGTAGGTCTTGAGAAGGTCTTCATTATATATACAGACCCGACAGAATCACGGAACAGCTACACAGCTTCTTCCAAGGATATAGTCCCTTGGATAGGCTGACTTGATGTGTTGTTGTATTTGGACTTATTGTGAATTTGGGTGAGTGGTCTAAGGATACAGGCATTTCTTACAGTGACCTCCTTTAACATGCACGACCCTCTGGGGAAAAATACACATTTTGGGTGACTATCCAATCCATATAGATTGGGAGTTCTGCATTGGAATATATTGCTCGTGTTCAAATACTTTCCTGAGCTGTAAACTATATTCTGCTAAAACACATTTTAAAATATGATTCAAAAAGCTATACAAGCTTCAGTTCTTCGCTTTGATACAATATGTTCTACAGTGGAACCTCTGGTCACGAACACTTCTGACTACGACCAAATTGGTTCTGACAAAAAAATGCACATTTTTTCCCCGCAGCCGATTTCCCCTTCCGCACCATTTTTTTTTGTAAGCGCCAAATTTCCAAAATTAGGTTCGGGTCACGACCAAATCAGGTTGTGACCAAAGTTATGGAATGAATTATGGTCATGACCAGAGATTCTACAGTACTTGGTTTTCTTGCAGTTTTTTGAGAGGGTTCCTTACCAGAGAGAGTTTTTACTTTACAGAGGATATTTTCTTTTTGACAAAGATTAGTGCAAAATTTCTAGCATTTCAATACTTTTTGACTTTATGTTCAATAAAATTACAGTGCTCATTATAAGATTTTCTGTTCTTTTGCCTCCCCTCTCCAATAGCTGGACCCTATAGTGGTCTAGGTGAAATCATCCATCGGGAGAGTGTTCCAATGCATACCTTTGCCAAGTATCTTTTCACGTCTCTCCTACCTCATGATGCTGAACTAGCATACAAAACTGCACTGAGAGCAATGCGGTACGTATCCTTAAAACACATTTATAAAAGAAGCCCAATTCCAATGGACAGCATGGTTCTTCCTTCAAATCCCTAAAGTCACCGCAGAGGCCTCGCTCCAAACATGTGGTCCTTCAGAGGTTAAAAACATGGTGGAGGGGAGTAAGACCTCTTCTGTGGTGACCTATTTTTGTCAGATTAGAACCCTTTGTCTTTTTGAAGACTGGGCCATAACTTTAATTTTGGAAAGCTGCCAGAGTGATTTTGATAGTACATATTATACAATTGATTTTTATGTGTATTTTAATATAACCCTCCCTATCCCAGATGTGCTGCTCTAGGAAATTCTGGGACTTGCAGTTCCAGCGTGATTGGAGAGTATGCAAGTGAGGACTGCTTAATCTATTGCTGCCTGGGATTTATGCAAGTTGCCAACTCAACACCTTTAGAAACTATCAAATTGAGGAAATAAAAGTTTGCATATGATGTGTGTCATCCTGGAAGTCTGGTCCTGGGGTGTGATATTTGGGTGAATGAATGAATAACATGCAAGAGTTGCAAGCTTTTATATTTGTGTAACACACACCCTTCCTGATCCATGCCTTTCATTTTAATTCTCCATCAGAAGATTCAGTCATTTCAGAAGTAGCTCTGAGATTGGTCCCTCTCTAAAAGATGCTTGACATGTTTCCTGCTGGAAATTATATCTGACTCTTGAGAGGGTTGTATATGTAGATTGACTGAAGTATATGCTATAATGTTGGGAACACAGTTTTTTTTTTAAGAACATTCTCTCAAGCACTGTTTGTAACTGGAAGTAAATCCTAGAACTGTACTCTGTTCTGCTATGCTGTCTAATCTGAAATTTTTTTGTCCTGTCATAGTTGCTTTTCCCTTTCATTTTCAAGGCAGTAGCTTCTGTGCTACTGTACAAGCCAGTCCAGTTCTTATGTCTGCCTCATTACCTGTCATCATAGGACAACCACGATAGAAAATTGGAAATAAATGAGGTGTGTCATGCTGTTAACACAGCTGATTGACCCCCCCTCCATCTTTCAGCACTTGGGAGTTCAGCTGCCCCCAAGGGAATCCTGAATCTCAGTTGAGCTTACTCATGCAGGCAGCTGTGGGCACAACCACTTCAATATATCTCTTGTGAAAGAAATCTGTCCTCTTGGAAAAGCAAGGGAGAACTGGTACTCTCTATGCTGTGAGCTGTGATTTCCATCATAACTGAGTGCTGAGTTGGGGAAAGCTGCCTTCTCTAATGCTTTATAGTTTGCTTCAGAAAACCATCCTCTGGAACCAAGGGAATGCATAGGGTATATGCAAAAAAATCAAGATGGCGACTGTAACTATGGGATTAAAGCCCTTTTATGGATATTGCATTGCACATAAAACAGGGCTTTGACCCCATGGTTGTGGTTACCTTCTTGAATCCCACCCACCCACCCACATACACACATACCTCGTGCACACCGCTGGCTTTAGTGGATGATTTATTGAAATAAATTATAAAGCATTACCAGAGTCAGCTTCTCACTGGAGCTGAAGAGCGGTTGGTATAGCACAGGTTTATATCACAAGAGGAATAATTTCGTAACGCATTCATTGAACGGTTAGGTCTACAGTCTGTTAGAGCTGAAATGCACTTCAGACTCAAAGGAAGAAATGTGATTTGGAGTTTCCACAGGCATGCACAGAGAACTTGTTGGAAATGCCTTAAACCAAATACATCTTTTCCAGGCTAAAGTTGCAGCTGTGAAGAGCAGCCGTACAAGCTGGGGGGAGGAGCAGGGAAGTCACAGATGCTTTAAAGTGTTTCCAGCAGATGTTATGGGGGCACAAAATAACATTTCTCAGTTGGAATCCAAAGTTCTGCACAACATAAGGTTTATGTGTTGAGAGAAAGAGTGCACACAAATATAAATCAATTTTCTCACTGCCATCATACACAAAATTTATTTATTTATTTATTTTTATTTATTTTTACATTTATATACCGCCCCATTCCGAAGACTCGGGGCGGTTTACAGCTTATA
>JANHFL010004195.1:42170-54364 GCA_032468155.1 Oxyrhabdium leporinum
ATTTGAACCGCTAGATTGAATCAGCAGAAGTGGCCTGCAGTTCAACACTCTAACCACTGCGCCACCTAGGCTCTAGCTTTTGGGGAGGAAAACAAGGGGTGGGGGGAAATCTGCCTCTGCTTCCCAGCAATTTTGCTTCCCAGCAAAATGTGATTAGGCTAACCAGACTGTTACCCCCAAAAAGCATTACACAAATCAAGCAAAAAATTATATTTCTTTATTTTTGTCATACTTTATAATTGTGTTATTTTTCTTCATGAAACAATCTGTTTATATAAATTGGGAAGAAACTAAATTCTGTGTAGGACACTGGAGAGCTTTCAGAATAGAAGAGAATATACCGTATCTTTTGGAGTATGACACACTTTTTCCGCCCCCAAAAGTGGGTAGAAATGTCTGTGCGTCTTGTAAAGCGAATTTTGCCAAAGCCCCGCCCACCCGCCGGGCCCCACCCTTCGGCCTCTGCCTCCCAGCAATTTGCCTCCTTGCAGCAAACAGCCTGATTAGCACAAGCAGCTGATTGTCAAATGGATCGGCCTCCCGAGGATCAGCTGTTTCAGGCTGCAGGGATCGCCATCATCTATTGCTGCCTCCGTGCGTCCCATTTTTGACCTCCGTATCCCTTTTTCAGTCTCTGGGCACCCCATTTTCAGCCCATTCCAGGCAACGGGGATCAGAATGGGCAGAAAATGGGGCGCGCGGAGACAAAAATGGGGCGCGCGGAAGCCAAAAATGGGATGCAGAGGCCAAAAATGGAGCGCATGGAGGCAGCAATAGACAATGGTGATCCTTGCAGCCTGAAACAGCTGATCCTCGGGAGGCCGATCCAACTGACAATCAGCTGCTTGTGCTAATAAGGTTGTGCTGAAGCTAAAACAGGCTGTTTGCTGTTTACTGCAAGGAGGCAAATTGCTGGGAAGCAGAGGCAGATTTCCCCCCCCCCCTTGTTTTCCTCCCCAAAAGCTAGATGCATCTTATACTTTGGAGTGTCTTATACTCTGAAAAATACAGTATATAGCTCAGAGTTGAACTGTGGAGTCCTTGGTGCTCTCTGTGCTTTGTTTACTTGCATACATTTCATTACCCAACTATATAATATTGTCAGTGCTAGAGAGTGTGGGGCTTTGCCCTGCCAATGTTGGTGAGGGTATAGGGTATACTTCTTTTGGTAGTTCCTTGATTACGGTATCTTTCTGCTTGTTTGTCTGGTGTTAATCTCTGCTTACCTGGGTTTTAACTGCTAAGAGAATGTGATCCAGACTTTTTGTTTCTTTTCTCTTTTTTTGCTTTTTGTCTCTTTGGAATGATGTGCAAATGTGGTTTATCTCTATGTTTGTATTGATGGCTGATTTGTCTGAATGCCAAGCTTCCAGGAATTGCCTAAAGTTTTTGAATTTAGGATGCTCAGAGTTTCTTGAATGAAACTGTCGTTGAACCTATCTTATGTGTTCTGAGATTAAGGAGTTTTCATGGTGATTTCTGACTGCTTGTTGGTATTCATGGATGTGCTCTGCTAATCTTCTCCCTGTCTGTCCTACCTAATGGCTGTTATAGTGCTGGGTTGTATATTGCAGATGAGTCTGCATGCCACAGATATAGATGACCAAGCAGAAACCATTGGCAGGGCAAACTACTGTATATAAATAGGGAGTGAACCCCCAGTCACTAGTGCTAATAATATTACTTAGTTGACTAATGAAATATCTGCAAGCAAACAACCACTTAGAGAGCACCAAAGACTTTTATTCAGAAGCCTGGGGTTTAAAATAGTGTTGCCCGCATTGATTCCAAGCAGTCCTTCATAGCCATAGGAACTCAGAATCTGCTTTTTTAAAAGAAATAAACAAGAAAGAAAACTGAAATTTTAGGAACCAGGATATAGGTAGTCTTCAACTTACGACGACATCTGGGAACTGGAATTTCTATCCTAAGCCATCATGGCTGTAATTTGGATCATCACATAACCGGACATGATTTTACAGTCCATTTTTACCATGATCATAAGTCAAATCACATGGTCCTAAGTTGATCGTAAGTGTGAATCCAGTTTTACAATGGCGTTTGCAAAAACAGTTGCAAATTGCAGTCATGTGACCTTGGGATGCTGCAGCCAATTGTAAATGAGAGCCAGTTTGTTATAGTGGTCAAGGCACCAGGCTAGAAACCAGGGGACTCTTGAGTTTTAGACTTGCCTTAGGCATGAAAGCCAGCTGAGAAAATCATTCTTTCACAGCCCAACTCATCTCATAAATTGTTGTGTGAAAAATAGGAAGGAGATTATTAGATATGTTTTCCACCTGGAGTTATTTATAAAAACAAAGGTGGCATTTAAAAAAATTGAGCCTGTTGCCAAGTGTTCGAATTGCGATTAAATGACCATGGAGGCAGGATGATGATCATAAGTTCTATTCTAGGTCATAACTGACTTTTTCGGAGGCTGTCATTAATTCAAATTGTCATGGTTGTGAGTTGAGGACTACTTGTATAGTGTCTAGCATAGGTAGTCCTTGACTTACGACTGAACCCAGTTCTGAAGTTACTGTGTCTCCCCCACCCCATGGTCACATGACCACATTTTGGGCACTTGCAACAAATTTGCATTTATGGCCATTTGTAATGCCCCACAGTCAGTATCCAGGAAAAAGAAATCCTACAGCAAAAAATGGGTCTGCCTAAATGACCACCACAAAAATCATAATATTGGTTTTGGTCCTGTGATTACGCATTTTAAAACCATCATGACTTAACGACCATAATTGGCCAGATTCAATTACGGCTCCAAATTGAGAACTACCAGGATGGCTTTCTGCGTTCTTTTAGAGTTTGCATATAGCTCTCAAAATCTTTGAGGTAGCATAAATCTACCAAATTTAAGTTTTAGTTTCAGTTGAAAAGAGACATAGGAATGTTATCTGATGTCAGTGGTACAGACAGGCTGTGACAAGCATTTTAAAGCACTGAAATTGTCCTGTCCTCTAGAAGGCTTTTCATGGCAAACACACAGCTACTTGGCTTCATTGGCAGTCTCTGTAGGAAAGTTTACGCACGCACAAAATTAAAGCAGTGGCTTTAATGCCTTGAAGGGTGTACTACTCCAGACTCATATAATTAGTGAAGCCTCCTCCACCTCTTTGAATGTTTTGCACAGTCCTAGTATATAAAATTGTCCAATTAACAGCTATAACCTTATGTCCAATTTTTTCTTCTGCATTGATATGATTAGATAAAATTATCATTTGCCCAAAACTTTTAAAGAAAAAAAGAAAAGAGGAAAAGACAAAAGAGCAGTTGTTTAGATTTCCATGCAGTGAGATCTTCTCTTGTCTTCCAACTTATATGGGAGCTTCTTTTCAGGTAAAATCAGTTTTCAATTTTTCTGATTGTCAAAGTGGTTGATGGAATTTCTCCTCCCAAAGGAGACTTGCCTGGCTCCCACACTGCTATATTTTTAGTGCCACACTTATCTCTTCCAGACATTTTGGATTTGTAAGAGTTGAATTTTTAAGCACCGCAAAGTGTTGAGATTGCTGCTTTTGCATATTCATGTTTTTTCCCTGTGCATAATTATTTTGTCTTTTATTGCTTGCTTCTCATTTTGTATATTTCCATCCAGTAACAGATGTTCTGAAGCTAGAATACAAAGTGTTCTCTTTGCATGCATGTGCAGAGAGATAGAGACAGAGAGGGAGAGAGATCAAGAACATAATCTTGCTTTGAAAACTTTTGTTACTGGATGGATTAAGCTATATGACGAGTATTGATTTTTTGAGAGTGTCTATTTAGACTATTTAGTGCAGCCTTCCCCAACCTGGTAATGTCTGGATGGTTTGAAGTACGCTTCCCTTTGAGCTTCATCCAGCAAGTTTATGGGAAGTGCAGTTCAACACATCAGATTGGAAAAGGCTCCTATCACAGAAAAGGCCTTGTTCTCTACTGCCATCACAAAGAGCTTTGCCAAATTTGGAAGTAGGAAACTGAAATTCCTACTTAGGCCTACACAAATCATACTATGGTGTTTTAGTTGCCATGGTACATACATGATTGTATATGATGAAATTCATTAAAAAAGACATTTGGATTGACTAGATGGGAGAAAGGTCTTCCAAAGTTCCTCTGATAATTTCAGAATGGAGAGGCTTGGCTCCATCCAAATGTGGCTATTTTTTAAAATCTGTTGCCTGAATTACTGTAGAAGTTCCATTGTCGGATGTAGAGATCAATACGAATAACAGTGATATCCTCCCCAAACAAACACAAAAGGCTTGTAAGTTCCTTTTCTAGCTGATTTTCAATGGGTTCTTCCAGATAAAGTTGTAGGGACAAGTTTAATGTGAATGGTACTGCTGATTTTTTTGCTCAATACTTGCTGATCGCCCTTTTCCCAGTTTCTTCCAGCTACAGTTATGAGGCTTGTTGCAAACATGGTACGGTACTTCTGCTTTTAGGCATTGTGGGTCACTTGCAGAAGCAGCGCGATTGTGTGAGATTATTTGACAGGACAGTCATTGGCAAGGTTGCTGCGCTTGTCCCAGCTTCTAACTCCCAGTGTTCTCAGCTCTGTGTCAGGAAGTCAGGGCCGGTAGAAGAAATGTAGAGACAGAATAAGGCATCTGGTAATTCGCCACCCTGAGGAACATCAGAAATGCCTGCAATTTTTAAAACTATAAAGTTTTAAAACTACAAAGAAGGAAGGAATTTACTGTTCCAGTGTGAAACTCTGGTGGTAGGTTAGGCTTTTTTTTTTAATTCACCCTGCCAGAAAGGGTAAGCTCAGATAGGCCAGAAGTTCTCAGTGATTGTGGTAGTTTGCCTGCCTGCCTGCCTGCCTGCCTGCCTGCCTGTCCGCCTGCCCGCCCGTCCGTCCGTCCATTCCTCCCTCCCTCCCTCCCTCCCATCCATCCATCCATCCATGTTTTATCTAATTTATATGCTGCTCATCTCACAGTTCACAAAGTAAACATGCCTGCTCTTGTGGTGTATTAGTGATATTAAATAGGAGGGGAAAAACCAGTCGAACCTTTCTGAATTTTCATTGTGAAATCAGAGAACTTGAGCAATGGTGAGGTTGGTTGTGTGGAAGTGCCCTGTATCATCACTTTTGACCTTTCAAATGCTGAAGCTGCTCTGAATCATCATGGTAAGAAGCTCATGTGCAAAAAAAACTACAACCCAAAATCCACCATCCTATTTTCATTCAAGCAGATTACAGTGTAGTCTCTTCTAATAATAGCCCTGTAGGAGGGATAGAAATAACTTATCAGCAAAAAGCAACTATTTCAGTACAGCTGTAGTATCTCTTTAAACCACTGTTCGAAAGTAGGCTTGTCCTCATATTTATTTATTTTTATCTTCCATGGAATTACTTTTGACAGACTTGCCTCTGCAAGTAAAATAAAGCAAGTGAATGGCTGCTTGCTTTCGTACAAGAGTCTGTATTTTGAGATTTTAAACCAGCATTTGTTTAATATGACAATATTGTTTGGCATTTCAACTCTTTTGACTAAATAGTTGTTAAAGTTCCAGTGCAATTATTGGGATTGATATCTCTAATAATAGCTATGGTGGAATGCAAACGTTATTGGGATAACTTCTCTGCATACTGTGAGGTGGTTTTATATAGATACTGTCCACCCATGCCTCTAAAAATCTGGATGCTCAGTGCATGTTATTGCAGAGGAGTTGCACCATTTGCACGGAAAAGTCTGAGATAGAAGCTAATACATTGATTTGTGAATTAAAGAAAAGAAAATAAACACATGCAATTTCCGTTTTAGAAAACCAGAATGACATTTTAAGCACATAGTATGTAACTTAATAAAAATATTTTATCTGATTGTTTAAAAAATACAAAAATAATAAATGCCTTTGCTTCTCTCAAATAATCATTTACAAATTTACTAAGAGATGAAAATCAGAGTTTCTGCATTCAGGTACCAACACATATTATATGTTTTGCCAGTTGAGAAAGAAAACAAGGCTTCAGGCTAATATACTATTTTTGTAATAAATAATGTATAGGAATAATATCAGCATACTATTGTAAACAGACACTCCCATACAGTAAGCTTGTCAATCTTTACAGGTTGCAATCTTATGCACATTTCATTGGGAATGAACCCCATTATATTCAGTGATACTTGCTTTTAAAAAATAATGCAGAGAATCTGGTTGCAAATGTCAAATCTGTACAGAAAAATAGAAATGCGGAACTGGGTCAATACATCATTAATTATTAAGAGTATAATTCACATTCCAAATCTCTAATAATCCCATTTAGAAGTATGTCAGGTTTACCTTTACATACTTTAAGCATATGTGTGTGTGTGTGTATAATTATCACCTTTTCCTAGTGTGAAATTTGAATAGGAAACACAGGATTGGTTGGGCTGTTTATATTGTGCAGCTTGCTCAGTATGGGGTTCTTCCTCATGGCCATTCGCCCTTGAGTTGGCGAAAAAAATTGTAGTATAAAAGTTGGTGTTCCCTATTAGATATAGGGCACATTAAGCAGAGATTAGAGAACCCCTCCAATTTCGTTCCCTTCCCTCCCACATCACACGTTAATGGAAGAATGTCGACCTGTTAGTCTTCATACATAGGTTGAGGAGGAGGCAATGTTGGTCACATGTCCAAAATGGTAGATAGACCTATGTTTCCAAACTTGTGCTCTTTCAGAACAGGGCTTTTTTGGAATAGTGCCATATTATCCAATTCATGTTTCAAAGAAGCCCAACTCTCAACTGATACATGTAGTCCTCGACTTATAACAGTTTGTTTAGTGACAGTTCAAAGTTACAATTGCACTGAAAAAAGTAACTTATGGCCATTTTTTACACTTATGACCATTGCAGTATCCCACATCATCTAGATTAGAATGCTTGGCAACTGGCTCATATTTATGATGGTTGCTGTGTTCTGGGGTTATGTGATCCCCTTTTGCGACCTTCTGATGAGCAAAATCAGTGGGGAAGCCAGATTCAGTTAACAACCATGTTACTAATTTAACAACTGCAGTGATTCAATTCATGGCAAGAAAAGTCATAAAATGGGACAAAATTCACTCAACAAATTTCTCACTTAGCAACAAAAAATTTGGACTCTATTGTAAGTCGAGGACTACCTGTAACAAAGTTTCCTTAGGTCATGGCTAGTCCAAAGAATGACTGTTGATCCAGCCTGATCAACAGCTGGAAAAGTCAGGGAGAGGTGCCCCAGGAAGCAGAACAGAGAGGGAGACCCTTGTTTGTCTCCCACTTCATTGTGCATCCCTCTCTTCCTTTCCCACAGATGATCAGTATGAACTAGAGATTGGCTTTAAGACCTAGAATTAGGGGGGCGGGTGGTGGAGTGGGGGGAACCTTGATTTTAAAGAACTGGACTGTCCTGCTACTCAGAGTAGAATGATCATGAAAAACTATGCCCAGATACCAAAGTGAATGCCCACACTAAGCTATCAATGCCCAATAAGTGCCAGGTTGATTACCCTACCAACAAACAGGTCAGTGAGGTGTGTTAAATGATTTCCAGGCCAAAACTTTTTTTGGAGGAAAATATTTAATTCAGGAACCTCTAATGGTGGTGCTTCCTTAGGTGTGGCCTGAATATGATATGAAGGCAGTTATGAGGACTCAGTAGAAAGAAGAGATTGCCTTGTTTATGCTGTACATATGAAGAAAGGCTTATAGTAGCATTGACCTTGATTAACAATGGTAACTGAGACTGGAAACTGTCACTAATAAAGCAGTCACAAAGTGTAATGCCATATGATTCTGCTGACGATTTCAGTTCTAGGTACAGCCATTAGGCAAATCCCAGGCAATTGTTTTGCACAGAGCCATGTGATCATTTATTTATTAAATTTATATGCTGCCATCTCACTCTGAAAAACAACTCTGGGTGGTTTCCCCCTTGACTTTAGTTGTTGGAAGCTGGCAGTAAGCTCATAAATGGTGATCACATGACCATGAAGATGCCGCAATGGACACAACTTTGAGAAGCAGTTCTAGGTCTCCTCACTCAGTGCCATTGTAACTGTGAATGGTAACTGAACAAATGACCACCTGTACTACAATTCTATAGTTTCCCTGGTGTGGCACTTGTTTATGTTCACATTTGTAGAAACTTGCTGTTCAAAATCATATTAAGGAAAATCAGATCAATAGAGCTTCAAGGTTTTTCAGTCTAAAGTGAATGAATTGATTAGTTGTAAAGGAAAAATAAATGTTGTACTTTGATGCTCCATAATAATAATTATTTGTTGGCTTAAGAATAACCATTACATGCTCACTTTTCCCTTCCTGTATATCGGGAGAAACCATGCTATTTTAACTATGGTAAATTTTTTAAAAAGTCAAAATGGTCAAACTATGGCCTTTGGAAGTTGAGTTTCTGTAGAAGGAAAATCATATTTGTGATCAACTAGGCTACAAGTTTGCATGATCAATAAGAGTATATATTTTTTACTTGCAGGTTACTAGTATTGGAATCAACGGCTCCAACAGGAGATATGTCACGTCCTCATCACATAGCATCAGTTGTTCCAAACCGTTATCCCCGTTGGTTCACTCTGAATCACATTGAATCTCAGCAGTGTGAGTTAGCATCAACTATGCTAACAGCAGCCAAAGGTACAATTCTGACAATGAACAATCTGAAATTTTAGTTTACTAAAACTTAAATTATGTTTAATTGATCAATGTCAGCTTCCCCCTTCTTCTGTTGCATCCCCAGATAAATTAGAAGGCTTTATATGTGTTTAGCCACATTTTACCTTGTTTCAACCATATAGAATAGTATGTAAGTGATGTAATTGCCTTGTTTCCTTAAACTAGGATGAGTAGCTCCTGGCTTCAGTTTCCTCTTCTCAGATCACAGAGCTGAAAATAAGTGCCATAGTTGGTAAGAATAAACTCAGAACAAGAGATACACTTGGCAAAAAGTTAAAGTAGAAGTTTCTGACAAGGGAAAGAAAGTTGTGGGAGTTTGCATAACATCCAAGCCAGACCATATGTATTTAAAGCAAAAGAAACATCGTTTTTTTGACAGGTTGTTTGTTTTAGAAATGTATAAGTCTGCCAAACTTTATAACAGCTCTGGGTAGCATACAGTAAAACAATCATAAAATGCAATTAAAAAAAAACACAACCAAATTCCAGTAAAACAACAACTATTAAAAGACAATCAAAGCTGAAGGAAGGCATGTTTAGAGGCATGTTGAGGAAACCATTTCTTTTTTCTACTAAAAAGAAGCACAGCTTATCAAAACAAGATGGCAGGGTGCTTGGTCAATACAAAGGTAGCTCAGAGTAGAAACTGAACCATCTTGAATGAGATTACTTTTCCCTAGAAAATTCAAATTTGCAGTTTGAATGTATTCTTAACTTCAGCCCTGAATATTTTTTGTACAGTCTTGTCAGTATACCAAGTCTATTCTATCCTAAAGGTGTTAGATCTTACTGGGGTAACACCTGCCTTAGTTACAATCAATTTTTGGAGTTTTGTAAAGCATTCTAAGTGGGACTGCCTTAGAATAGTAATTTAAAAATTCAGCTACGTGAAACTAGTCAAACAATAATCAGTTGGATTACTGAATAAGATTGGTTATAGGGTTACACACCTGCATTTTTTTCATAGCTATCAGCTACCTCTCTTGCTCACTCTTTTTTTTTTGCTTATCAATCATTGTTGCTTATAATTAATTGCTTCACAACTTGGGTATGGACTATTTTAAAAAAAATCAGTTCCCTTATATGAGCCCAGCCCACTCAGTTTTAATCTAACTCGGACTCCCAATTGTAAGAATCACATATCTACATATCATCTGATATGAACACATGGAGAGCCTTTGGGATGGTTGCTTCTATAATTTGGAAATCCCTGTAGGCATAGTTTAGGCTAACTGATACATGATTTTTTTTTAAAAAGTATACTTAGTTAAGACCAACATCAGCAGATATGGCAACTTAAAAGCCAAACACATGCCTAAATGCAATGTATTTTATTTGACAGTTGGTTTTCTTACAGTGTTCTTACCAAGGCTGTGGAAATCATTCAAAGGATGCTTCAGAAAACATGTATTTAGTCTAAGTTTTCAGTGATGAATCAGTCATACTTAACCTCCTTAATAGCATCAATCTTCTACCAATATATCTATTGAACAGAATGACTGACAATGTCTCCCTTGTAAACTAGGATTACTACTGTGAACACCTTCAGGGATCACTTTTAGGATATGGAAAATGGAATCCTTAAAACATGGAAATTGTATATTAGCTAACCAGAAATAAAAACTCTTCTCTCTGACTTGAGTTATTTTAGTATTTATCAGGCAACACTGGAACAGTATTTTGTACAACTAAATGCAATCCACATTCGCTCACCACATTTCATATAAAAGTATATCCACATTTCTTGACATACTGTTTCTTTTTCATTATTGTAAGACACAGCTTAACTGCCAAAAATGTGCTTGCTAATCTGTGAAGTCCATGAAGAAAGGGCAAAATTATTTTGTTGGAAATTGTTGCTTGACCCGGAAGCGGCTATGTTCACCTAATACACTATCACTTCCTTTAGTATTTATGGAGTTTTTTTCCTGATGGTCACTGCAGTGAATTTTGCCAACGAACAAAGATAACACTCTTTCTCAGTCTGTTTATTAGGGAGGAAGAAGATTCCAACCAAAAGATTCAGATTAGGAAATTCTTAAATACTACTAACTACTATGCAGGGTAGAATGTATATTCATTTATTTTTCACATTTCTGAATATCCCATCTCCCTCAAAGAACAATATGTTTGAGCACATGGATCAGGGGTATCAAACTCGCATCTTCATAGCGGTGTCACGTGACATATCACAGCTTTTTCCCCTTCACTAAACCGGGTGTGGGCATGGCCAGCGCGTGACACATCCAGACCTTGGGCTGTGAGTTTGACAGTCCTGGCATAGATCAATCACAGATAAATAGTTAAAAGCAAACAGACTAGTTCTCCACACTAGTATCTCTGAGGCTGTGAGGCAGTAATTAAATCTATCTACTTAGCACATTATTAATTTCTCCATTCCTTCCATATTTTGGTATTAATTTCTTTACATTAAAGTATCCCTTGTATATACCCTCAGAATTCTTGTCTGCAGATTCTATACAGGAAGTTTGATTAAGGAAGAAATACGCTAGTGCACTGACCTTACGAATGAAGAAAGCTTTTGATTTGTTAACTTCAGTTTAACCTTAAATTTTCCTTTTATTTGCTAATGATAACCTGTATGTAGTGCAGACACTGATCCACTACAGTACAGTTAGGTATCCTTTGTAAAATGAAAAGCCTTGAATGAAGATGTTTTCATTGAACCATACTTTAGCAAATGAGTTAAGAAGTCTTTTGTCATAGTCATCTATAACTGTTCCATTATATATCACAATATTTATATAGGTATATGTTTGGAAACTGAAAATATAAATCTAGGTTATTTAAGCTTTTATATCTTTTTAAAAATATCTATTAGTTGCCTTTTTTATTCATACACATGCTTCACTCGTTCCTAATTTCATTTCCCTTTTCCGGCTTGGATCCACTAGCTGCACATAATGAGCTATCTTATTTACCAGTGATACACTATATACAGAATCTCTGAAATAAGTACATAAAATATACATTACATTACCTGTCAGCTTCACTAGTTTTCATGCCATAAAAGTAGTGTTCACAGTTAATTCATTTTATCTTGTTTTTGCTGTTCTTGCAGGTGATGTTCGAAGGCTTGAAACAGTGTTAGAATCTATTCAGAAAAATATTCACTCCTCATCACACATTTTCAAGCTTGCCCAAGATGCTTTTAAAATAGCAACACTTATGGACAGTTTGCCGGATATTACCCTTCTAAAAGTCTCTCTGGAGCTGGGTCTTCAGGTATTTTTACATAATGGAATTTTAATGCTGTAATTAGAGAAAAGAATGCTTATACATATTCAGCTCTGGCTTGCTATTGCTTTCTTCCAATACGTGGGTTTTGTTTTTTTTAAATTTCTTTACAACTTTGGGGTTTCCTGGTGCTGTCTAATCCAAAGTCCAAAACTGCTTATCTTTTGAGGCCAATCATAATTGGCTGATATTGCAGCAATAATCATACCTGCTTGGATTAATCTTTGACATATTCTCTCTCTCTCTCTCTCTCTCTCTCTCTCTCTCTCT
>JANHFL010004195.1:58587-72114 GCA_032468155.1 Oxyrhabdium leporinum
GGCTGACAAGACTATCATTGAAAAAACTCATTATTGTGAAGCCATTTTTGGTACCTCAACTTTTTTTTTGGGGGGGGGGGAACAGCCAGAGTAGATGAACTGAAGGAATGTTTAAGAAGATACAGATGGAGATATTTCTCCAGATGTCTCAAAGTTGCTTTTTGAACTATCTTTCCTTGAGGAAGAAGAAGAAGACATTTCACTTCTCATCCAAGAAGCTTCATCAATTGTGACTTGATGGTGGGGGAACGGAAGGATAGGTACTACTATAGATCCCCTCACCATCCAGTTGCAACTGATGAAGCTTCTTGGATGAGAAGCAAAATGTCTTTTTCTTCCTCCAGGAAAATCAATTCAGTTGTCTTTTGAAAAAGTATCTTTGAGACAACTGTGACCTGAATGACTGAGGATCTCCATAAATATATTTCTTCAGATATTGTGGCTTTATATGTTACTGTCAATTTCCTGAATTCAGTGAAGATCATAAAAGTCCATTGACTATGTTAGTGGGAGCTGTCATTTGGCAGCATCTAGAGCAGGGGTGTCAAACTGGTGGTCTGCAGGCTGGATGTATCATGTGCAGGCTATGCCCACACCAGCTCCGCAAAGGGGAAAAATGTAGCGAAACGTCACATGACGGCAATGTGACGCCACAAGTTTGACACCCATGATCTAGAGAGTCACAGGTTCCCTTATTTTATTATTTTATGGATTTGTGGGGCTGCCAAATCAAATAATGTGACTTGAGACAGCATACAACAACAACAAAAAAATAAACCATCAAAATAACCATCTAACATTAAAAGACCCAACCCCATCATGTAAAATAACTGAACACAATAATTAAACAATCAAAAGGGCACTCCCCTCAAGAAGACCCAAACATTTGGGGAAAAGCACGCCTTAACTGCTTTTCTAAAAGCAAGCAGAGTTGGGCTCTGTCATATATTGGAAGGGAAAAGGTATGGGTATGTTTGTGGGTGTGTTGAGCATAAAGGGCAGCTATGAAAAAGCAACTTCCTAGGTCCCATAAGATAGTAATAGCAATAGCACTTAGACTTATATACCGTTTCAGAATGCTTTACAGCCCTCTCTAAGCGGTTTACTAATAGAAGGAACCTGGAGCATATTTTCTATATGGGAGAAAATGTACCACGCAAATTTTTGCAAAAAGGCAATCCTGTAAATAACCAATCCTATGCCATGAAGGTGATATCTCACTCCATACCAACAGATGATCTCATTCAGCAGCTCCATTTAAATATTGAAAAGAGAGGAGGAGGTGGAGGAGGAACACTATGAAGCAGTGACTGGGACTTGACAGCTCCCCTTCCACTAATACCACTAGAAGTGTCCTTGGAGGAAGAGAAGTTTTGCAAAAGTGTGCCCCTCATACCCAGCACTCTCAGCCAGCATAGAAGAATGGTATGGTGGATGGTATCAAAAGCCATGAAGAGATCCAGGATTCTCAATACCGTTCCCTGGTCTGAATCCCAACTGGAATGGTCTGCATAATTCACTTCCACATGTCCCATCAAGATCCATTCATACATACCCAGATTATGTGTATGTCACACTGAAAATACAGTTCACTTTCAAGCAATCAAGTTTTTTAACCTGCATAAACTATGCAAGAATACCTGCAATCCTGCTTCTGTATTAATAGAGTCAAGGGTTGACAAATAGACATCATAATGGGATAGAGGGTATGGGATGGGTGAAAGGAGCCAGGGAGATAGCAAGGAGACGGAGGAAAAACTGCCAGAAGTTATCCGCTTCAGCTTTGAGACTGATTTATACCTTCCATTGATCAGCATGCAGGGGTGTGCAAAACAGGTTGTTCTAATCATTTTAGAAATGTTTTACTCTTGAAACAGTCCCTTCTGAAGCTGAAAATTTGTTTCCAATTCATAGCTGTGTCAAGGAAACATTTGCAGAATGATCAAAACATTTATTTTGAATATGATTTTTTATACTCACATTTCTATAGGGGGAAAGCAAAATGCTGTAATTTTGTTTTTCAAAAGTATGAAATGAAAATTGCAAGAAAAGTATGAAAAGAAATTAATAATGATGAAAATTATAACATAAAAAATAGATGAAAGGGTTTTGGAACAAAGCTCTTTTGAGTTCTGATTTTTAAAGTGTGTGTTCCTTTGCTGTTTTAGGCAGAATTCGATTAGAATTGCAGGTAACACTCTCCAGACAAATTGCAGGATAAAGCCTTCAGACAAATAGGTAGAGGAGTTTTGTGCAATGGGAATCGTAACAGAATCATTTCAGCTGCGTCCTATCCATTAAGGCAACAGAGGGCAGCTGAGCTCTTGGGAGATGAGTAGAAGGCGGGAGAGATGGCAAATTTACCAGATGCCATAGCATATTGGAGAGAGCTGTAGAGTGTATAAAAGACAGTGCTATTGATCTTGTGGTACAAAGGGTGTTGCCATATCTGCTGCTACAGATGCCAGAAGCAGTTGCTGGACAAGCCACTTCCTGTTATTAGCAGGTAGTTCTGTTGGCCACTGTTCTGTTGGTCCCACTGTTTCCCTCCCTGCTCTTTTCAAACTGGCTTTTTATAGAGAAAGGGGGAAAAAGAATGTTTATTTTGCTGGTGCAGCATCTTGGTCTCTGTAGTACCAAAAGGTACCAAATTGCTCATAAAGTTTTCCTTTCAAGTTGCTCTGCTTTGCTTCGGACAGCCACGGATTTGATAGAAATATCTTATTTCAGTTTGTTATTTGATTTTGAGCAGGCTTGGGGATGTTTAATGAAGTTATTTGGGTTTGCCAGCATATTCCAAAAGGAGCTTTGTGAAAAAAAAGAGGATATTTCTATTTTAGAGCAGAAAGATAAGATTCTCTGATGCTGAATTCAATCGTTGGTTCAGAGCACACTGTGTTTTCAAAGTACAGGTACTTTGGAAGCTTCTGTAAGTGGTTCTCCCAAGTATTTGGCACTTTCTTCAGTCTTTTGAGTCAGTCTTTGTGACAAATGTTTTTTTCTGTGTCTTACAGGTGTGTATGCACTGGATAGCATCATGCAAAGCTGGTTTACACTTTTCACTCCAACTGAAGCTACTAGTATTGTTGCTACCACAGTAATGTCCAACAGCACTATAGTCCGCTTGCATCTAGACTGCCATCAGCAGGAGAAACTGGCCAGCAGTGCTAGGACGCTTGCTCTACAGTGTGCCATGAAGGATCCTCAGAACTGTGCCCTCTCTGCACTGACCTTATGTGAAAAGGATCACATAGCTTTTGAGACTGCTTACCAAATTGTTCTCGATGCCGCTGCAACTGGCATGAGCTACACACAGCTTTTCACTATAGCACGATACATGGAACACCGTGGTTACCCTGTGCGGGCCTATAAACTGGCCACGTTGGCCATGACACATCTCAACCTGAGTTACAATCAGGATACACACCCTGCCATTAACGATGTTTTATGGGCTTGTGCACTCAGCCACTCCCTTGGAAAAAATGAATTGGCGGCTATAATACCTCTGGTGGTCAAAAGTGTCAAATGTGCAACAGTACTGTCAGACATCTTGCGTAGATGTACTTTGACCACTCCTGGAATGGTGGGACTTCACGGAAGGAGGAACTCTGGTAAGCTCATGTCCTTGGACAAAGCCCCATTAAGGCAACTCCTAGATGCCACAATTGGAGCATATATTAACACAACACACTCGCGGCTCACGCACATCAGTCCACGGCATTACAGCGAGTTTATAGAATTCCTGAGTAAGGCCCGTGAGACTTTTTTAATGGCCCATGATGGACACATTCAGTTTACCCAGTTCATTGACAACCTAAAACAAATCTACAAAGGCAAAAAGAAACTGATGATGTTGGTTCGCGAACGATTTGGTTGACAAAAAGAGAAAAAGTGTGAATGGATGGGTAAGGGGGTGGGAGGGCAATACATTTTTACTTGAGCCTGCCTTTGTATCCTTTTTAACTTAAAACAGAGCCACACCGGTATTATATGTGTATAGTTCTATACTAAGTTTGCAAAACTAAAATGTCACATTGTGAAAGTATGTGTGTTTTCCCCCCCTTTCCTTTTCTGTTTTGTATGAAAGATTTGAGAGGCTTAAAAGAGAAGTTTGGTTTACACTGAGTCTATGTTGTCAAGTGGCAAAAGTCCACCAAGCTCTCCCATTCTTTCTGTCTAATTCACAGCCTCAAAACAAAAGAGAGAGAGAGAGAGAGTGAGAGAGAGAGAGAGAGAGAGAGAGAAAGAAAGAGAGAAAGAAAAATAGAAAAAATATATTGCAATGGCTTTAAAAAAAAAACCAAACAAAAACACCTCCATCCTGTGATAAGTACCTCGAATGGCTCCAGCTTTACTCTTTTGTAATTAATCCTGACATTTCAGCTTATTTAAATGAACCAACCACCCAAATAACGAATAGTTTGAAAGGCTGACCCACGTGGCTTTGCAGTGCTTGTTCATCCAGAAGCATGGCACACACAACGCTTGCGCATGTGGAAACTTAGCGACTGTCAACATACATTCTCAGGGATTTATCTTAAAAAAAAAATAAAAAAATTAAAGAATGAGAGCATTTATTGTACTGTATATATATATATTATAGTATATGTCGGAATATTGAAAAAAAATATAACATTAACTAATTTATTTAAAAAAATCTATAATGCGAAATACTTGAAGCTGCAGTAGCTTGGTTTTAAACAAAAACAAGGAAACATATTAAAAAGACTCAAGTGCGCCTAGCTTCAGGGGTTGGCTCAGGTGACAAACTGAATATGCTGGGCATCTATGCAGAGCCACCTTTTGGATTGCATTCTTGGATGGAAATTAGGGGAAAATTATACGTATATATATATATATTTATACAGATGCGTGTATGCATATGTATATGTATACACACTTGTGCACTTGTAACAGGCACTCTAGTAAAGAGGGGACAACACAGCCAGAGCAGCAAGCCTTAGCATTAAGAATACAGTATGCCAGATTTGGGGTTTGTGCCTCCTAGCCTAGAAAACTTAAATATCCCTTTTTTTCATATCATGGGATGGCTACGGATAATAATGGACCACATTGTTACTACTTGTAAACTTAGCAGTATGCATGCAAATTATATTGGATTCCAGTCCCTGAAACGCCTGGCTATTTTGTTGAAGCGATTTATTTAACCACTTCTCATAAAGTATATTACAGAAGCAACAGTATAGTGAAAATGGCTTTAGCGTCTAGCCAGTTGTTGCAAGGGCCTGGTTATCCCATGTGATTTGTGTGCATTGCCCTTCCGTCATGGGTGGTAGCTGTGTAGTACATCCTTGTCTGTAGCTACCTGCAGTGTTTTCCAAATGATTGACATAATACATTACGCCTTTGCAGGAGCTATTAATAAGCTAATCTTATTCTGCAAAGGTATTTGACTTTGTGCAGGACAGAAAGTTGGTATGACTGTTCTACTTTTCAGTTAGTTTTTTAAGAAAAAACAAAAACCAACAAAGTATTTTTATTTCCTCTAGAATTACTTCAGAAGAAAAGCAGCCTTCTATCTTGCCTTGTCTTAATGCTTTAAAATAACCAAACTGGAGATCTAACTACCAAACTGTTCATTATATTCTTATTACCAATTTTGGTTACAGTATAGTGTCCTTTACTTTAGCTGATGGTTCTGTACCTTTGTGCATTTAATGCATTTTTTTAACGTTTTGGTGCAAAAGTTGTCCCGTGTCTCTTGTTCTTTTCACTAGAGAACATGCTAGAGGTATGTTTGTAGATTTTTTTTTATTTAGAGGGAAAAATGTTCCATGCTCTCCATTTTATTTATTATACTAGGAAAAAAGGTTGTACTTCCTCACCCATGTAAACATCCTCATGAAGTTGAAAGTAATTAAGATTTGATACACTGATATCAATTTATTTATGTAACTAAATCACTGTTTTATAAACTTGTTAATGATCAACAATTCTTTTGTTTTGATTAAAATTAGTTTTTTGAAAGTTGATTTTAGACTCCTTTATGTGTCTGTTGCTTGTGCATGGATACTGAAAACATTTCTCTGAAAAGACATTTTATTTTTCCTAACTTAGAAGCTAGAATCACAAATTAGTAATGTGCATTTTAACCTAGTATGTTGTATGAATTTATTTTGCGATTTATTTTGATTATGTCTTGGAAAGCCAGAAAAAAATGACTTGTGTAAATCATGGTTCCTTAAACTGTTGATAAGCATAACATGTAAGCACAGCCTTATCACCAATGAAATACTTCATAGTTATTAGAAAAGCAATCTTGACTCCGCCTCAAGTACTTGCATTGAGTTGAAATGCTAAGCCATCATTAAACCAAAATGCAAAACAGAGTTAACCGAGATGAGAAATTGCCGGAGAACCCAGGTTTAACTTTGCACCATTTGTGGCAACCCAATAAATAGTTATAGCCTGTAAATTCAGTACATGTATGATGTGCACACCCAGACACATATTTGTAAGCTGCTAGCATAGGGCGTAATAGGATAGAAGCCAGGTTTTACCTGAGTCATGGTTTTTGCAGTCCGCTCATGCATTACAAAAAGAGGAACTTCTTCACAAATGCACTAGGAAATTGAGGAGGTAATCCATTTATCAGTAAAATCTGTATTGGACAGATAAAAGATCCATGATCAAAATTGTTTGCAGACAGTACTTTACATGAACACCTTTTTATTCAAATACAAATTCATTTGGTATTATATAACTTGGACAGACATATAGAGGTAAATATAAAAACAAGTGCAGTAGAAAAATCTTAGCGGTTTGATTTAGTGATTAAGGCATCAGGCTACAAATTAGGAGAATGTGAGTTCTAGTCCTGTCTTAGGCAAAGAGCCAACTAGGTGACTTATCCACAAGGTCACCAGGAGTAAATACTGATTCAAAGACACAAGAAAGAAAAATATTAACAATGCAATCTAATGTGCAGCATTCAAGAGTAAGCATATCAACGGAGCTTCACAATTTTTTAACATTTTGCTGCGGTTAAGCATTAGAACACATCTTTATCATGTGAAATATTGAGAATCAAAATGTCAGATTTTAATCAATTGCTGTATCATTTAAACAGTTAAATGACATATGGGCCTTTTTCTATGTACTATATGTTAGTGATCAAGACGAGAAAAATGAGTTCTTTTTCATTGAGTGGGGCAAGAGGCATCTATTATTCCAATTTAATTTTGTGAAATTTTGAGCACCCACAAATCTTGCCCAGATTTCCCCCTTCCCCACTGAGATAAATATGCTTATAATTAAAATGACAAGAAAGATGCAGCAATGTATTAAAAACTTCTGCTTACCTGCATACTACTGTATAGTATATGGAAACAAAACATTTTTTATTAAAAAGAATAAAATTCATTTATTTTCTGCTAATTAACAACCAATAGTCTTGTAATCTTTGGAAGAGTTTACATAGCTAAATGTTTTGTGTTGACAGTGCCTCAGCAGAAAATGGTTCCGTTATGTTTGTTTTTTTAAAGGTGGGTAGGCTTTTGATTCTCGAGAATTATTCATTAGCCCACAATATTATGCAACATAGTGAAGAAAAAAAATAAATTTGGACACTTAAAACCATGCTATTTATAAGTGCTGAAATGGAGACAGTAGATTGAACACAAAGTTGGCTTAGTGTCCTTGTAAGATAATACCTAATTGCAAAGGATAAAGGCAATATTAGCTCCCTCCAACTTTGAAAGCATAAATAAAATGAATAATTTTGAGTAAAGTGAAATATGGTAAGGTCTTCTGGGTTAATTCGATTGTTCCTAATAAAAATGTCACCAACCATGATTTGGACAAATGTAAAATAATATGTTGACAGCCAGTTTTGTGCAGTGGTTAAAGATGTTAGGTTAAGAGCTGTGAGAGTACGAGTTCTCTCTCACCTTAGGCAGGAAGCAGCTGGGTGACCTTGGGCCAATTTCTGTCTCTCAGCCTTAGGAAGGAGGTAATCACAAACCACTTCTGAAAAACCTTGCCAAAAAAACTGCAGCGACTTGTCCAGGCAATCTCCAGAAGTCAAGACTGATTTCAAAGCTGCATCTATTTGCAGACACACAAAATACATGAAATAAATATTATAATAGTAGCAGGAAAGTTAGATAAATGGATATGAAAAACAGATTAGGGGACAAACTGTAGCTTGGCAATGTTCTTTGTTTTTCATAATGATGTCTGTCTCCCATACTTTATGAAAGGTACTTTTTACACTCTTTAGTAAGAGGGACACTGGTTCGTAATATAACTGACTTCATTGCTTACCAGGAATTCTATGCCGCAATTTCACTATTGGCTTTATCTTGTTTTGTAAGTTGCTAGTCCAAAATGTAGCTGTTTGTCATCTGCTTTGAAGTGCTTTCTGTTGGGCAAAGTTTCAGATTTTTTTGCCTTTTGTTTGCATTTTATACACTTTATGTTACCAGCTCCTCTCTTCTTGGAACAAGTCTTTTGCAGACAATTTTTATAACCTCACCCACCTAGAATGGAACTCTTCAATTTCCTTCTCATTCTCTTCTACAGCTCTGTAAACAATGGAACCTGAAATGTGATCTTTTCTCCAAACCTAGATCAAAACATTGTATGCTTTGCTTATATGTACTCTATTTCTAGTTGCACATTTTTGTCTGATTCTCAGTTGTAGGTGAGGAACCCAACAACAATATTGCAAAACAATATTATTGTGTTCCTACTATTTTAGTGGATCACACAAACATACCCACTGATATGGGTTTCACTCCATTTTACAAGAATTATACAAAAACAAAGTATAAAAATGTCTGTGAAAACTATGTTTATCTGAAAATCAATATAAAATAACAACTGAGAATCAATATTGATGTTTTGGGTCCCATTAAACCAATGGAAACCATCAGAAATAGAAAAGAACCTGAGATGATGCAGACATACTGTAATGTATATTACTTGTCCTTTTTGGATCTCTTCTCCTATCTCATGCCAGTGAATTCTGGGAGGATCTAAAAGAATATCCAATGGAAATAGAGTGGGCATCTGTAATATCTGGAAATATGTTTTTTTTCCAAGAAGCATAGTTCCATCTGCAAGAAAATAAACAAGCTCAAAGAGCACCAAGGGTTAGGATTAGACGACTCCTTTCAACCAAGAGCTACAAATATTTTCCTTTATGAGTATGCAAACACTAAATCCAACCGTTCCACTTATCTGTAGATACACTCTGTAAAATGCCATCATTAAATAAATCAATAAAGCAACCATTGTTATAAATGCACTTCTTTATTTAGACTTTGAGAAAAGTTTAAATTCCAGATGATAAAATAATCTAACTGTTCTTTATCTTCATCTGGCAGTTGGAACAAGAAAGGGCCAATAATTTTTGGCGGCTCTGTACAACTCCATAGCGTTATGCAGCCACTGTAGAAGAAACAAATCAGACATAGTCCATAGCACCTCCTCCATCAACCATTGTTATTACAATGCATAAGCTTTCATGAAGTAAGTTGCAGCTCACAAAAACTTATAATGAAAATGGTTAGTTGGAAAATCTGCTACCAAATGGCTTCCAATTTAGAGCTGTGCAGTGGTTTTGCAATAGCTTTTAGGGCTCTGCCCTTGGATTTTCTTTCCCAGTTAGCAATCCAGATATGCATGCATTTACACAGCAATGGGCCTAAGTGCCTTCTAAAGCAGCTGTACAAAGAAGTGAAACGGTGCTTTGAACAAGCTCCCATGCATTGCAAAGAATCACTTTAACACTTTTCAACATTGATGGAAAGTGGGACAAATGGATTATATTACAGAGAAGAGGTCAAGATAACTAAGAATCCTTGAAGCAGTTCCTTTCATGAGCTAATAGGCCCACTGGAATATGTTATGGATTCTCTCTTCAATTTTCTATTGGTTTATAAAGCACCAATTTATCAAAATGCTCCCAGATATTCCCTTTATTCCCATTGCAAAGGATGCTTCTACACCTATTTTGTCCTTCTTTCTGAAACAATAGACACATATCCAAATAAAACATTCAACAGCAGTAGTTCTTCATTTTTATTTCCTAAGAAAACGTAGGTGCACAGAGACCCTGTAAAAAATAATAATACTGGTCACTGTTTTGCGTGGTCTGTTACCTCATGCAGTTCCTGATTTTCTTAATTAACATTATCTGTCATATGTCAGAAGTAGAAAGAAGCTAGCAAATGGCAAGCAAAATTACTTAACCAGGTTAATGGGTGCTCCAAACTGCCACATTGGATGTTCCTTAAAATCCAGATCCAGAGAATAAATTGTGGATCAAAATGGTTTAGAATCAGGGGTGTCAAACTCACAGCCCATGGGCCGGATGCATCATGCGTTGGCCATGCCCATCCTTGGTTTAACAAAGGGGAAAAAAGTCTCGTTATGTCACGTGATGTTGCAAGTTTGACATTTGTGGTTTAGATGCATGGATAGTTTTTGCATGAAAATGGCAGTATTATGTCTAGAAATAGTATTGGAGCATATACCATTCTGGAGTAGGATTTAGTTGTTTTGTCTCCAACTTGTCACTAGATTTATATTGAAGCTTTTCTGTAGGAGTTCAATGGTATATACAAAAGCATATTCTCCTCAAGGTGATATACAAGAAACACCTGATCATACAATCACAAACATGTTATCACCCTACCTCCTCCAACTGCAACCCCACAAGATACATCTAAGTTTGGCTGCTTAACTGTAGGACCACTGTGACAACCCAGTACAAAACATTAACAAAACAAATTTATAGGGTATCAAGTATCAGAGCTCCAAAAAACCAGGTGCTATGCATTTCATTCCAGAGCAAAGGCAAGAACTGGGTCCAGATTCACAATCTAAATCAGTGTTTTTCAAAAGTGGCCACTTTGAGAAGTGTGGACTTCAACTCTCAGAATTCCCCAGCCAGCATTCTGGGGATTGAAATCCACCCATCTTAAAATGGCTAAGCTAAATAAACTCAGAATTAAGAAGGGACATTAGCAGAGATGTTAAATTGATGGTTCTGATTAAAGAAAAAAACACAAACATCTTTATTTTGACTTGGAAACCACTTATGAACTTTGTGCTTGAGGTGGAAAAAGATGAAACTTTGGCCTTGGGTTTTACTGATTAGATAGTTTTGTTGTTACAGAAATGGCTAGTTTGTATTATTATGAAAAAGTAAAAAGTTGAGGGTAGATCTTAATGCCTTATTTTACTGCATTAAAGGAGTCGGAAGTCAATGCCTTTTTTTTTCTTTTTCCCTTCCTTTCTCCCACTATTCCCTTCCTTTTTTCCTTTCCTAATTTCCCTAATGTTTGCTTTTTGTATCCTAATATCTCTTTGTATGTTATATTATAAACTAATAAAAACTATATAAAATGAAGAAGGGACATGTGAGATGAAAGATCGTTCTCCTTAGCCAGATCTTGTAGAACTCCTTTTACTACTTGAAATAAGGAAATATTAAAAATCCAAACTGCCTGCAAGAGCTTCTATTACTCTGGTTGCATACTGTATTTCTTTAGTCATGGTGTCACCCTATGCAAACTGGTTTTGCAAGCATCTAAAACAATGCAGGGTTTTAAAAGCCCATGCCAAACTTGTTTAAGCAGCAGCCAAATTGGGAAGCAGTGATCCCTCCTTCAAATGTCTCTTGCTTTCGTTTTGAAGGAGAAAACGGTTCTTGCTACTAGCTCACTGGTTGCTTTCAGTGATGCAGCTAGGACTGCATTTCAGGCCTGGCATTTAGGAAAGACACCAAAAAGGGAGAGGAGGGGAGGAAAAACAGGTAATAAGTTTTTTTCAGCTGATATGATCAGACTAGAAATCAATGATGCCGCTGTCCTACCACAACATCTTTTAAAATGATGTACAGTATTTTATAGACATGAAATACCTGGGTATGCATTAAAAATATAAATTAACATAATAACAGAGTTGGAACGGACCTTGGAGGTCTTCTAGTCCACCCCTCTGCTCAAGTAGGAAGATCCTATGCCGTATCAGACAAATGATTGTCCAATCTCTTCTTTAAAATCCCCAATGTCAAAGCACCCACAACTTCTATCATCTTTTTCTACAACACATCCTGAGGAAATGGAACATCCTTTAGATCGGAGGTGTCAAACTGGCAGCCCGCAGGCTGGATGCGTCATGTGCAGGCCATACCCACCCCAGCTCCATGGAAAAACATCATGAAACGTCACGTGACAGCAACGTGATGAGGCGAGTTTGACACATGTGCTTTAGATCATTAATACCAGAAGGTAGCATTAAAGATCTAAAGGAATTGAAATGAAAACTGCAAAAGTGAAACCTGGTTTTAATCAGGGTTGGCAATCTGCTTCATTAACATGAAATGGGAATGGATGAGGAAAACCATCTATAAGTAGTACCACATGGCTTTTTCAAAGGATTCTCATAAACTCATAAAAGAGGTGAGAGTTACAAGTGTCTCTTGTATCACTGCCCAACACTGCCCAAATTCACCTGCAAATACTTTTTTTTTCATTTCCCCAATAGCACAATTTAACCTGCTATTGCGAATTCATAACACAAAGGAACACCCGAAAGGAAAATATTGAAGGGGTAACTGTTCTACTCATGTATTTGGGATTTATGAACTGTCCACCTAGATCACCTTTTCTCCAATTTGATGCCTTCATTCTGGAGGCTATCAGGTTTAAGGCAGCCACTATAGATTAGAAGAGCAATAAGTTATAAATGGATTGCTTTTAAAAAGAAATTCAGTCTGCCAGCAGTTGGATGGTATGGGCTGGAAAAAAAAAGGATTACTCTGCTCCTGCAGTTATGAAACTTTGGCATGCAATTTTTATAGTTTAGTTCTCAAAAAGTTTTGGGGATGAGGGGAACTAAGAATAACAGCTCAACAATGTGAACCATAGCTAGAATTTTAAATTGTTGTCATGGGTTATCTTACTAATTCAGACAGTTATTTACACTCCATTATACAGATTTGTTAAATGAAGCACTGAAGTATGTAGTTTTGCTGTTCAGGGAAAGGAAGGTCTGTGAACTCTAGTTTGTGAGAGCTGGACTTATGGGCAAACTTATAGGTTAGTCTGCCCCTCACTACTTTGTCTCCCCTTTCTTGGATTCTGTTGACAAGTATCCAAATTGCACAAAGTTACAGAACTCCACAGAGAAGTTCACAAAAAAGGCCATTTTGTTTCATATATGAAGGGTGAAGTTCTACAACACATTAATTTACTCGTTTACTAGGCTTATATCCCAGTGTTTAACTCTGAGCAGCTTACAGACCTCCACAGTAGCTGTAAAATTAAAACTAAACAGTAGAAACAGAACAAAATAATAAAATAACAATGTAATAAATTGTATAGCATGTGCCAAGAACAATCATAATACCATTCTCATTGCAAGAGGCTATCATGAATCCCTTTAGCCCCCCCCCCCCTCCAAGCCTCCTGGAACTGCCAAGTCCATCTGAAATTAGGGGAACATTGTTATTCTAGAAAAGGGGGGCAGCAGAAAAGAATAGAAAAAGTCCAG
>JANHFL010004195.1:72214-83282 GCA_032468155.1 Oxyrhabdium leporinum
CTCTCTCTCTCTCTCTCTCTCTCTCTCTCTCTCTCTCTCTCTCTCTCTCTCTCTCTCTCTCTCTCTCTCATCTATCTTTCATCTATCTTTCATCTATCTCTCATCTACCTATCTGACACTGGATAGTTTATAGCTAAAAGCTTAAAACTATATAAAAAATACATCAGTAAAATGAGAACCACATAAAAGCAAGAACAGAATAAATTAAAAATTAAAATATGAGGAGAGTAAACCACTCACAGGGTCGCAGAACACTTCATAAGCCCCATGCAAGTTGGCAGAGTCAGGTCTTCACATCTTCTGAAAGGCCAGGAGGGTAGGAAAGATAGTAGGTAACCTGCTACAAAGTTGAAATGGATTTCCTAAATTCTTGCAGTCCAGATTTAGAACTGAGTACAGACAGAAATGGCATTGATCACTCTGGGTGACATTCTTTGGAACCTGGTGCATGCTTCTTGGTCTTTTTGGACTTCTAGGTGACCTTCAGTGTCATCAGTCAAGGTACCTTAAGGATTGTCCACAAGTCCTGTCCTGTCCTAACTATTATGAGTGCAGGAGGCCAGAAAAAGGTAGTACTTTTCTATGGTAGCTATACATCTCATCATAGTCCTGGAATGTGAGAGCTAGGAAAAAACAGACAAGCTTATTTTAAAAGCCAAAGTTCCATGAAGTCCAAGATCCAGAGATAATGTATCATGTATCATTACAAAAATCAATCGTGGAATCAGAAGAGGAGCAAATTTAAGAAATCAAGTCCAAGGTTGAAAGTTGTTTCTAACTGACTCTCGACTCCTTTTATAGCTCTAACTTTTCTGACTATGCATTTTTATTTTGCATTAAATCTATTCATTTTGAATCTATTCACTTAATTTTTATTTTTATTTTTAAATGAGGGCTTAGAATATTTTCTTGCTAAGACTTCAGGTCAATTAAGCTAGCCTGCTGTAACAGTTGACTCCACCCAAGCAAACACATACTACAACAGGACCTACTCTTTCTGATGTTCATCTGGAGGTACCTACCAGTTCTGAGCTGTCAGTCCCTGCTTCTCCAATTCAGAGAATTTTTCAATTTATCAGACAAGTCCATAACAGTTGGGGCTGGGAGGGACTGATCTACAGGGGTTGTTCTTCTTCCTGAGTATTTTCAATTGATGTGCACAGGAAAGAACAACTATCAGATGTCGTTCAACCATTACAACTACTATAAGAGTGCAGTGGTACATTCTGACATTTGTCAGAATGCCCATGGGATACCACTGCTCCACATGCTGCATTCATTGATGATTGGTTTTGGGTGCAATTAAAAATACTTACCGGTATTATCTTTAAAGCTCTTCGTGGCATAGGACCTAGTTATCTTAAGAACTGCTTCTCTAATAGTTTTTGCCTGTAAGACTGACCATTGTAGGTGTGCTCAATCAAACAGTGCCATCTCTCCAGACCAAGAAAGCATGTCTTCTTTGTTGTAGTGTCTGACCTCTGGAACAGCATCCCCCCACAGAGTACACACCCTAATGATGTTCAAAAGACCTTGAAAGCTTAGCTGATTTCCCAACATGGGGATATAGTGGCATCAAGCTGCTATAGAATTTTATCCTTTTCACTATCTTCTTTCTTCTGCCTTCACATGATCTTTATTCCTTTTGGTTTATTGTCTTCTTGCTTTTAATGTTGTGCAGCCTCTAAATCAAATAAATGAATGAATGATATAAAATCACACATCTTTTACAGATGCATTCTGGTAGAGATGACAACAATGGTTGTCTGTGTTATCTAAATATGCACAAAAGGCATACAAGGTGGGGAAAATCTCCTGATTAACATAGACATTTTCTTTCTCTTATTTTATGTGGGGGCATATGTATGTGTGGAATTTCTTATCTTACTTTCCTGTATGGCAATCAAAGCTGCATACAAAAACAAGCTTTGTTAGATGAATTGCTTGGCTGTCAAACAAACCTCTTCTGGATTTTAATCTATTTGTAATACTTGAGGGTTTTTTAGCTTTATGTTGGCATTCTCTACATGGTGTATCTGAAGTGTAGGCAGAATGGAATGAAATATTTATGTTGCAGCTATGCATTCTAAAAATGAATCAAAGTAACAACAATAAGAAAATCATTTTCTGAAATGTAGACAGCACACTTGCCGCTTATTTTCTTCTTTTGCAAGGATTTTTTTTTTTTGCACATGTAATTCAAGGAAATTGTTTTGTATTCCACTAATAGTAAGAATGCATTGCTAAAGAAATCCAGGCTGTTTCCATATGGTTGCTACTTTTGTCTTCCAATAACAGCTTTTGCGCAACTGCGATGCTCTTTGAATGTATTCACAATTTTTCCCCATTGAGCAAACTAGCATTCTCAATAGCTGGCCAATTTGGGAGTGATGGAATGGGCATGACCTTTCCTTCTTTGCTTTTTTCCCTTTTCACCTGAACAAAGAAATAAAATAATAATAAAAAAGGAAACATTACTATAATCAGTAATTCAAAGAGAGCCAGGGATTATGGCACCAGACTATAAATCAAGAGCCTGTTGAGTTCTAGTCCTGCCTTAGGCATGGAAACCAGCTGGCTGACCTTGGGCCAGTCATTCCCTCTCTCAGCCCAATTCACCTTACAGGGTTGTTGTTGTGAGGAAAATAGAAGGACGAAGGAGTATTGTGTGTGTTTATTACCGGGAGTTATTTATAAAGATAATAAAGCTGGAATATAAATAAAACAAACAAACAAAATGGCCATTATGGAGAGGCAACATCATTGGGGGAATGGCAATGAAGAGGCAGTAAGTCACCTCAGGAGACAATAAATGAGACGAGATAAGTGTCTCCACCAACACAGGTGTCTGCAGGAAGGATAAAAAAAGTCAATAGGGCAGCTACATCTGTGTGGCTGAAACCTTGTCCCTGTGTTACATGCACTGGAAATTCAATATATGTATAAAAGAAACAGAGAAATGATAGTGTGGTGACATGACTGCCATATCACCTTTTATGACATCTTTCCTGTGGACCCTCCCCTATGAAGGCAGAATGACCCCTTCATGAAATCAATTTGTCCTAGCTGAATTTCCTAGGAAACAGTTGTGCAGCTCATTAACTTCTAAGATTAATTGATTCCACCTGTAAAAACTGCCCCAAACCATATAGCATTATGGGGATATGCAAAAGCTGTACCAATTTTGGACTGTGTTCTTTGCACTTGGAAGGACTCTTGGTTATGCAATGATATCAGTGGGGGCAACAAAGGCAGTTTCTTGGGGCAGCAATGTTCTTGATGACTATTACCTGCATTTTAAGCACATATGGAAACCATGTGCAATTAAAAATTTGATGCGTGGGTAAGTACTGTAGAACCTTCTGTTCCTGTCCTCAATGTCCAATCACCATTGTCACATCTCACCATTGATACAGTAGAAGAAGACATCTGCAAAGGAGATGCTACTGTATGTGTACCTGCTTCATCTGTTATATGGAATCTCATCTGTGAAGAGCAACCGTACCAGATGTCGGCTAAGCTTCATTTGTCCCCAGCGCTGCCATTTTGTAGGCCATTTTTAAATATTAGGGTTAAGCAGTGCGATGTCTCATTATCTACACATTCCTGCCTATGCTTTACATAAATTTCTTTTAGATCCTTTAATTTCTTTTCAAATTAGAAATGATTATTGTACAAAGAGGGCTGCAGCACCAAGGCTTATCATCCTGATTTCTGAGAATGCTTCTCAATCCCATGTTAGCCAATAGTATTAAAAAATAAACATGCCCCGTGACTACAGCCCACTGCCTTTGTTTAAAAGGGTGCCCCCTTCTCCAGAAAAAAATAATAATACAATAAGTAGAGTAGCAGGTACCCTGGGAAGCTAGAGGGTTAGGATGACTCAACCTCTTTTTTACTTGTGTTGCATATGCAATCCGCTTAAAAAAAAAAGAGGCAGGACTTCTACTGTTGGTTGTGATTATTGTTTTGAACATTTTCATGTCTCCTCTCCCAAACTGATGTCTGTGATAGAGAGTACTCACTCAACATGTTCTGTAACTGGACTGACACACACCATGTCAGCCATTTTGTGATAAGGCCCATAACATTGATTCCAAATTCTAAATGTGCCCATTGACACAAAACTATTCCTCTCCTCAGGTAATATAACATAGTATTATCAGGAAAATAAAACTGCTATCAAACAATACTGTGAGCAAAGAGATCTTAAAACAGGACTCCCTTTTCATACAGGAGACATTTATCTTAGACTATTTCATTAATCTTCAGAGAGCAGCACATGATGTTCAAAGTACACTTCTTGAGTTCCCTGCAGTAGAAAATAAAAAGAGGGCTTTAGATAATGCAAGAAGTGATTGTTCAGCAGCTAGTCAGGCACAATTTTCTCTGGTTCTAGAGTGGCCATCAGAGAGCTGTTTGGTGTGGTGGTTAATGCATTGGAACAGAATAAGAATGGTGAGTTCTAACCTCACTTTAGGTATGAAAATGGCTAAGTGGTTTTGGGCAGTCACTTTCTCTTAGCAATAGGAAGAAAACAAAGGCAAAACACAGGGACTAGTCCTGGCAGTTGCCAGGAGTCAAGTCTGACTTGAATGCAAAAAAGGGAAGTAGCTATCTAATTGCAAAATCCTGGCAAGGTCAGCTGCTCTCTTCTCTGCTGCTATTTCTGCTGTAGTCTTTCTCATTTTAACTTTGAAGATGCTGAAATGCGTGTAGGAGAAAGGCCAGGCGAATCAGTTATAGAAAAGCACAGGTTTGTGAAATCAGACTCATCTCCTTCAAGTTGACATACCCCCCCCCCCTTCCATTGCTTAACATTCTTTCAAGAGGCTGATGTCGGGCTGAAAAGGAGTGCTGTAGCTGCAAAACTGCAGTGACAATCCATTAACACAAAAAAAATCAGGACAGCACAAATTTGAAAGTGATGCCAATAGAGGCAAGGGTAGAGATTGGTAATGCTGCCCCAGTTTTGTGCTGACTCAAGAAGGGTGGTGGCTACTTTGGCCCAGTAGTAGCAAAAGAGCTGTAGCTGAATGATGACACTGCTTCTTTATACTTTCTCTAGATTTGTTAGTGGCCTGCACCATTATCAGTATCAATAATGATGGGAGTTGAGGTTAAACATCTTGGAATGCAGAATGCTGCCCACCCTTCCTGTATATTCAGTTCAGGTATAAATCTTTCTGCTTTCCCAATAGATTGATTTCTGGTTTATATTTTCTGCTTTTCTGGGCAAAATGAAAGACTTAGATAGGGCCAGTAAATATGAAGCATTTTTATGGCAATTTCTTTTTATCACTTCTTTTTTTTTTATGGGAACAACAGATTTCCTATAATTCTGAAAGGAAATATTATTTCAAACCAGAAAAAAATCTCCGTGGTCCCTTAAAGACTAAGAATATCTTCTGATAGCCACCAAGTTCCTTCTCTCTTGTTCCACTAGACAAATCTCTGAAGATTTTCTAGAGCAGAGCTGGAGAACATGCAGAGAGGTGATGATAATAAGATAGAGTTAACAAATGTGTGGCAAAAGGAGGTCATATACTTCTTTTCCTCATGTCCTCAAACTGTCAGGCACAGCCTTAAAATAATACGTTGTCTGGCTTTTCCACTATTTATTATTTTATTATTCCACTATTATTTTGGACTTTTTTTACAACAGTAATCATTTACATTTTTGTGTAATATGATCTTATAAATTGTCTGCTTCATTCTTTTCCACATCCGTCAACAGACTAGATTTATGTTATTTATTTCCTGATTCCACCAATTGGCTTCAACCCAGCTCCTTCTAATCTAGCATTGGTCTGTAGATCACATGACTCATCATATGTTTCCATGGTAAAATTTGAAAAGTGCATTGTTGTCAGTTTTTATTATTGTTGGCATATGTTCTTGAATATAAAGATCTGTTGGGAAAATATTGCAATTGAAAAACCAGTTTTTCTGATGCTGGAAATTACATGTAATTTCATGTACATGATGACCCAAGTAGATGGTTTTGCTGTTTTTTGCTGTAATTTTTGTCATGCCAAAATGGATGCCAAGAAAGTTAAACAGTATTTCCTCCTTTTCTCTCCATTATCCTCCTTTATCTGTTCAGATGTCTGGTAACTCTAGGATGAAAGGACATCAGGAAGCCTCATAAATAAGTAAAACTCTTACTCACATAGTCTCAACTACAGATCTAACAATTTTAGTATGCAATAATATCAAGAGCTTAGGGAAGATAGAAGGATAAAGAGTAAACAACAAAGAGATGTATGGCAATTTGAAGAGTACCAAGGGTATTACTGTATGGCATTAATGTTCCTGCATTTTTGTCAATCACATCTCATTCAATTTGAAGAAAGAACACCCATTTTTTAAAAAAAAATTCAAAAGGAAAACAAATTTCAGAGACATTCTTATGGGTGGAATGCTGTCCTACTGAACTTAGTTATGTGTGTATGAATATCCCTTTTTTCATTGGGTAATATGCTCTCCATTGTCTACAACCTCCTAGATTTTCTGTCAATATTCATTCTGTTGTCACACAAGCATTTTGTATTCAAAGACAGACCTACTACCGTCTGACATTGATTGATAGTTTGACTTCTTTTGGTGATGGGAGTGGTGGCGGGAGTTGCACTATTTTCAAAAGGAGTGAAAAAGCTGTAGTATTCTTCTGGAGTATTATATTCATATTATTTAAAAAACTGAATGTGACTTTAGCAATATTTCTGAAGAGTCCTAGCCCTATGTTCAAAAGTGGATCAAACAATAATTGACAAGTGCAGTAGGTGTTAAGTTTCATAGGTTTCAATATGGAAGAGAGAGGGGGAGAGGGGAAGAGAGAGGGAGGAGGGGAGGAGGAGGAGAGGGAGAGGTGGGGTAGGGAGGGAGAGAGGAAGGGAGAGTGTGTGTCAACTACCTTTCTCCCACTCCTGCAGTCTTTCTCAGTTGTTGGTCAGCTGTTATTCAGGTGGTTTGAGGTCCCTGGATGCTGGAGGTCATCTTGGAGGATTCTGTCTAGGGACTTGAATGGGCAGGGAATGCCTCCACCAGCTAAAGGTGGCCAGTCTCCTTGGGAGAAGCTAGATCAATCTCATCCCTAGCAGTCCCTTGATTGTACCACCAAGAGAATAGTTAATGAAGCATGTCAGATTATACAAACAGTAAAGCTGCCTTGGCTTGTTGGTTGCTTAAGGGGAAAAATACAACTTCAAAACTGCAACAGCTAAGACTTAAGGCTGCCTCAGGTATGGGCTGGGAAGAAGATGAAGACAACATGATGAGAATGTAGCAGAAAAAAGAAGTAGCTGGATTAGATGTAAGTGCAGAAAGGCTCACAGTTGCTGCATTTCATATTTCCATTTTCGTTATTTGATGGTTGGGGCCAAAGAACATTGAAATAATATTGAATATTGACACAGTATTGAAACAATAACACAAAGTATGTGGGTGGAAATAATAACTTTTCTGGTTGTTGGGTGGGAAAATAGGATGCTTTTCTTTTTTTTCCAAAACTCTGTTAAGCATATTTTAAGGTTTATGTTACATTTTTTTGTATGTTTCCTAGTTCAAAATGTCAGGGACCTATATGTTTGCCAATTTTAAGGAATATTAGTTGTGGAGGTGAGGATGTCCAAAGGCTGCAAGCAAGCAAGGGACTTGGAAGGCCATATTAAACATCCTGGGACCTCAGTTTACCTCCCTGTAATAAATCCAATGAATTTTTAGATGCAGAAACCTTAAGAGTTCCCTCGATTATTCTTTCTTCGCCATCTAGGTTTCTACTCATGGTTTTGTTTTTAAAGATTTTACAATCTTAATCATTATGTTCAATTGAGAATAGCTAAATTTGGCTATAATTTATTCCACACTGGAGAAAAATGAAGGTTGCCTTCTTACTGCCCTCATCCCTCTCTTATAAAATAAAATAATAAAATAAAATAAAATAGAGTTATGGATTTCCTGGCTATTATCCTGGCTATTATCCTTATGCAAAGCAACTATCACATTAAAAGAAAGAAGGTGGGGGGAGGGAGGAAAATGGAGAAAGAGAGCGGTAAAACTTCTTCAGTCAGCAAGTAGTTGCTGAAATCTCCAGGGTTAGATGCTAATTGGCTATCTTGCACATTAAATGTGTACTATTCTTCTGCTAAAGCTATTGAAGTGTATTATGCCAGTAGCTACTAACTGCTGATCTTGCCACTAAAATTAGTTTGTTGTTATCCTGTTGTCATGGAGTGAGAGCTGTTGTGTATGTAATTTGAACAAAGCTATAATACTGAATGAAGAAGAAAATGTTAATGATCTTCCTTCCAACAAGGAGTCCTTTTTTCTTTTTAATTGCTAAATTAGTAAGTTACCTTACATTACTTTCAATAATTCAAAAACATACCAGATATAATTTGGGTGCTAGGAGGAACATATTAGTTTGGATAACAGCACTCCCAGTGAATTTAACTGATGAAACAGAAACTAATGACTCCGGCCGATACGCCTTAAAAACAGGGTAAGAGTTTTGTCCCATTTTAAAAGACTGCAGGGAGGAGGGGGTATGATATCTTTAAGATTTGTAAGAAAAGTTGCAATAGATTCAAAATAAGACATAATTTGCTAGTTTCCAAAACTACTATAATTGTCCCCCACATATATGTAGTGAACAATTTAGCCATCAATAATATAACATTTCAATGGTCAACTTTAAAACCTAGGACAGAATTAAATAGAGATAACTATAAAACTCTGCATCTAATTACGAAACATAAAAGGCAAAAATATAGGATGTGGGGGGAGACCTGATTTAGCAACAGAACATGTGAAATGATCTGGGTGTCCTTTATTGACCATAAGTCATACATCAGCCAGGAGTATGATGCAGCTCCTAAAAAGGCAAATGCTATATTTGGTACATTAATGGAAGCATAATGTCTAAATCACAGGAAATAATTGTTCCTATCTGACCTGGATAAAAGCCACTTGGAATATTGTGTCCTGTTCAGGGCAACACAGTTCCAAAAAGATAGTAGCAAGGAGAATATTCAGAGAACGCTACCAGAATAGTGAGTAATCTGGAAAGCAAACCTGTAAGAAATGGCAAAATGAACTAGGTATACATTTAGACAAGAAAAACCAAAATGCACAGCTACAGTATATGTGGTACCTTGCTCATTAGTAGTAACTGTGAGAGAGATCTTGGAGTCTTAGTGGACAATCACTTAAATATGAGCCAGCAGTTTGCTGCAGCTGCCAAAAAAGCCAGCACAGTTCTAGGCTGCATTAACAGAGGGATACAATCAAGATCACATGAAGTATTAATACTACTTTATAATGCCTTGGTAATGCCACACTTGGAATACTGCATCCAGTTTTGGTCACCACAATGTAAAAAAGATGTTTTTTGTTTTTTTTTTCAATATTTTTTTTATTTTTTTAAAAAAAGATGTTGAGACTCTAGAAAGAGTGCAGAGAAGAGCAACAAAGATGATTACGAGACTGGATGCTAAAACATATAAAGAACGGTTGCTGGAACTGGGTATGTCTAGTTTAATGAAAAGAAGGGCAGGGGTGACATGGTAGCAATGTTCCGATATCTCAGGGGTTGCAACTTGCCCCAAAGAAGAGGGAGTCAAGCTATTCTCCAAAGCATCTGAAGGCAGGACAAGAAGCAATGGATGGAAACTAATGAAGGAGAGAAGCAACTTCCTGACAGTGAGAACAACTAATTATTGGAACGGCTTGTCTCCAGAAGTTGTGGATACTCCAAGTTTTTAAGGAGAGACTGGACAGCCATTTGTCTGAAATGGTATATAGGGTTTCCTGCCTGAGCAGGGGGTTGGACTAGAAGGTCTCCAAGCTCCCTTCCAACTCTGTTATTCTGTTATTCACCGTTCACAATCATCTTTGAGGGGTCTGTGATTGAATCAAGGAACCACCCAAACAGAAAAGAGGAAATTTTTGCTCTTTCCCACATGAAACACTCAAACAAGCTCCAATTCCCTTCTGTTCACATCTCCAAGGGCCCCCACAACCATCCTTTGACTTTAACCAAGTCGCCTGCATAACTATTTAAAGCCTGCTTTTCAAAAGGTGGAGAAATACCCTTAAGAATAAGACAAGGAGGGCACTTACCAAGATGGTGGTAATGACCAGAGTTTTATTGGTAAGGCTTTCTGAGACATTGATATCCAGCGTTGTGGCATTCATTGCAAGGGTCTTGTTAGAGTACCACACCCCAATCTGTTGAGAAAGAAACCTGGTTTATCGGTTCTTGCTAGATTTATCCTGTACACAGGCAGTCCTCGACTTATGACCACCACTGAGCCCAACATTTCTGTTGCTAAGCGGGCCAGCTGTTAAGTGACTCTCATCCCATCCCAGTTGTGGCAAGAAAGGGAATCACTGCCGTTGTTAAATGCGTAACACCGCTGTTAAGCGAATTTGGCTTCCCCATTGACTTTGCTTGTCATAAGGTCGCAAAAAGGGATCACGTGAGCCCGGGACACTGCGACCGTCATAAATAGGAGCCAGTTGCCGAGCGTCTGGATTTTGATCCGGCGACCCTGGGGATGCTGCAGAGATCCTAAGTGAAAAACGGTGATATCTTTTTTTTTTTCAGTGCCCTTGTAACTTTGAACAGTCCCTGAACAAATGGTCATAAATGGAGGACTATCTGTAATCTTTGCCAAAACAGGGCATCCTAAGCTCAAGCTCTAGTCATCTTACCTCCCGGTGTCCATGTCGTCCTTTTTCTAGAATTCTCAGGGTATAATTGGTTCTTTGACCCTTGCTGTTGAATTCCACACGTCCCGTCAGCCCATCATACTCTACCTAGCCAGGGATGGGGAGACAGAGGAATAGGGTGCAAATCAAAGAAGACAGAGGGAAGAATACAGGAGAATGAGGGTGAGGCACAGCCGAAACTGGCTCACAAGTTATATTTAGCTTGAGAAGGGAGAACTCGGAATCTCTTCATCTCCCAAATAAGGAAGGAGGATTATCCCATCTCCTAGGTCAGTGGTCTCCAAACATGGGCGCTTTAAGACTTGTGGACTTCAACTCCCAGAATTCCTCAGCC
>JANHFL010004195.1:83382-95648 GCA_032468155.1 Oxyrhabdium leporinum
CGTGTCTCCCAAGGTCATTCTTACATACCATTGCAGTGCTCTCTGTCAAGTTCAGGGGAGCGGTAATCATAGGAGAACACATGATATCTAAATTATAGGTGCTTCATCCAAGGTTTCGGCCACTAATTGGCTCCTGGGCTATGTCATAACTATGACAAGATAGATAAGGGTTTAATGTTACGGCCCATTTTGTAAGATGCAAAGAAGCACTTGGAGGAGTAGAACAAAGATGATCAACAAAAGAGGGAAGAATAGAAAAATCGGGATATGATGCTTCTGTCCTCCTCTACCAAACAACCTAGGAACTGAGGGGGCCCCTAGACAAAGATAGTTAAATCACATGGGGCAAGTATGAATAACTACATCCATACTGCCCTAGATTTGAAAAGAAGAGAGTCAAGAAAAAACTGATAATCAACAAATGACAAGAACCATGCTTTTCCATCAGACTAGTTAGCCCTTAGGCAGGCTGACACATCTGCCAAAACCAGATGTTTAATCTGCCTTGTAGCCAAAGCAATATGGACTTGAAGGACAGGGAAGAAAAGGTAGGAGTCATATTAGCTTAAAGATGCCAATAAAAAATGTGGTCAATTCTCTCATTTTGGTTCACCTCGCTGCATCACTGTCACACTGGGTGTTGAAGCCCATAGCAAAAAAAGTGTGCTGGAAAACAATGAGAGGGGGAGACCCAGTGCAGTTTTAAAGGCATTCAGAAAAATAGAACGTAAATGGGAGGTTTTCGGGGAGGTATAAGACGGGAAGAGTTCTTAAAACAGGATCTGAGAAATATTTTTGTAAACTCACAAAATGTTTGGAAAGATCACAGTTCCAACAGAAGAGCAAACCTTGATAGCCCAGGGTTGAACTGTGGAGTCTTTGAGTTTGGTTGTTGGCTTGCTGATTTATTTATTTTATTTATTTTATTTGTATTTATATACCGCCCCATTCCGAAGACTCGGGGCGGTTCACAGCTTCTGATTAAAACAATGCAAATATATAGATTTAAAATTAATTAAAAATGATGTTGCGTGACATTACCTAGTTGAATAATGAAATGTCTGCAAAAAAATACAACAATCAAATTCAGAGAGCACCAAAGATCATAGGACATTTTTAGTGAACGTATTCTTGTTGTGGAACAGGGAGCAGCACGGACGATACAGTAAGGTTTGGAAGACCAGGCAATAACTTTTAAATGACATTTTCTTTTCTTTTGCCACCATCAGAGCAAAGGTGGCCAAAATATTGCCTACAATGAAGAGAACCTGGCTGAATGTATTTTCAACTTCCTTATCTCGGCTGCAGAATCAACTGCAATCACTCTCCAGTGGGCACTGCTGCTGATGGCATCTCATCCAGATGTTCAAGGTGAGAGAGGGGGTAGACCCCGGAGGAGAAGATTGTGATTGATCCCAGGTAGATCAGAGGGGAGGGATTTCATTGTAACACAGCACCTAAGGGTGGTGAAATCTTTCTCTCTTAAAAAAAAAAAATAATTAAGAAGGAAACTGTTGCGCTAAATACCTGCTTGAACTGGGCTTGGCAGCCTAAACTTCTCAAGAAGTTGCAGTAAGTGAAAATGTATAATTGCTCCCAGCAGCATTCTTGGCAGAAGGAATGGCATTTGATGAGAAAATGATTGCTCTGGTAGCTTCTGAAAAGTGATTCCTGGAGCGATTTTACAAAATAAACCTGAGTAAAATGAGTATTAGGCACAGACAAGCTGCAACTTGGAGGAATGGTTTAGCTATTTTGTGTGTGTGTGTAATGAGCAGAAGAAATAGTAAATATAGTTTTGGCTATCTCCTTGTACATGATTCCCCACCACCTTAAAATGTTGTCATTTTCACTCACCTCTTATAAGAACAGAAATTCTTTACCAACTTTTGGGGGAGTTTATTTGATGGGAGAAAGTTTGATTAACGTTAATAATTCCTTCTGGTCTCATTTTTTTTTCGGAGATATTTGTAGCTCCACAGAATGGGAGCCCAGGGTTTCTTTCACACCACACACTAAATTAGTTCTTTTTCTGGGTTTGAATAATGCAGCCAGCTCTACCTTAGCTTATTGGACTGGACTCACATAATAGATTAAGACCAAACCAAAACCACTAACCTGCCAGTGAGAGACTGGCAAAGTCAGGGGGAAGAGTCAAATAGGGAATTAGTTTAGAGTCTCTATAAAGGGTAAAGTCCAATCCCCCTTGAATGCTATTGAACCCTATTTAGTTTTACCCAGGATCAAACTGTTAGATGATTAGGGGACTGGAGGCTAAAACATATAAAGAATGCTTGCTGGAACTGGGTGTGTCTAGTTTAATGAAAAGAAAGACTAAGGGTAACATGATAGCAGTGTTCCAATATCTCAGGGGTTGCCACAAAAGAGGGAATCAACCTATTCTGCAAAGCTCTTGAAGGCAGGACAAGAAGCAATGGATGGAAACTAATCAAGGAGAGAAGCAACCTAGAACTAAGAAGAAATTTCCTGACGGTTAAAACAATTAACCAGTGGAACAACTTGCCTCCAGAAGTTGTGAATTCTCCAACACTGTAAGTTTTTAAGAAGAGATTGGGCAACCATTTGTCTGAAGTAGGTTTTCCTGCCTGAGCAGGGGCTTGGACTATAAGATCTCCAAGGTCCCTTCCAACTCTGTCATCCTATTTTATGTACAGAAATGATTATTAAAGGGGAATATTATAGGAGTCTTTCAAATTCAAATGAAGGTTGCCAGACACAAGAGGAAATTGAGTGTTTCTACATTATCCTAGAAGGCAAGACCAGAGCCAGTAGGTTAAAATTACAAGAATGTAGGTTCAGATTAGACATCAGGAAGTCATGAACTGATGAATTCCCTTTTGTTGAAGATGTTCATACAGAAGCTAGATGATCATCTCTTAGAGATGCTCTAATAGTCTTGCACTGAGCAGGTGTTTGTACTAGTTGACCTTTATAGTCACTTCCAATGCTTCAGTTATTATATGATCTTGCATAAATAGCTTCTGGAGTTTCCAAAGACCTTTCTTTATGTTTAACTGTTAACTGTGCCAAGCATGTGTTAAAGACAGATGTTAAATGCTTTAATAGCTGTCTGTATTGAAACTACTACAGATGACCCCATTTTACAGTTTTCAAAAGATTATTCATTAATCTTTGAGAGGAGACCAAAGAAGTTTCTGAGCCAAAAGAGACTAGGAATAACTGAGAACATTTGTACAATAGATTCCTGTTCCATTCCTATTTGTTAAGTATTTATATGCTTCTTGTTTATTGCATATTGCATTTCTTATAGTTCTTATTAATTTACTTTTTGTATATTGTTTCTCACATGCCTTACCTTACAGCATATATGTACAGTTCCAAGAATTCTTTGGGATTTGCTGATCTATATTATTTGGTGATCTAATTAATAATAATAATGATGATAATAAATGCACTCCTCAATTCTGCCTTGCATCATATAAGGGGCTACGAAGGAACTTTTCATCATAGATTGGACCAGTCACCTACTTTATCCAAAATATTGTTAAAACTGAGAAAACAAGAATGAGCAACAGGCAGAGTGATCAGGGACACAAGTGTACAGAAGCACAGGAACTATTGGCATAGAAATCGACACAGAAATATGGTCTCTTGTGACATCTATATACCCCAAGTTGACTACATGAAGCCAATTAAGCCACAATAAATCTGAAAACACCACCTGAGTTGTGGAACACCTAAAGTTAACCTGAGGCTGCTTCAGACTCTGATTGGCCTCAAGTTATAGATGAGGATGTCCAGATAGATGATCAGATAAGGAAAGTCCTCACACTATGGTAAGAATGCTATTTGGATTTACCTTTAGAAAATTATGTGGAAAAATAGGTTGATTTAGTTATGGTCTTAAAAACCAGCAGTTAAATAGGGAGTCCTCATAGAGACTGTGCAAACAACAGTTATAGTTAAGGAAAATAAGTTATGATCTATGTTGTGCAGGTCATCTAGGAATTAATAAGCCTAAGTGTCTCCACATATGTATTTTTACTATGGAACTGCTTACCTCCAGAGATTAGCAAAGTGCCCTCCCAAATAGTTTTTTGGAACACAGTTAGGACTGAGCTCTTCTGCAGACTTTTTAAATGGAATAGAGATATTAAGGAAGTTGCTTTCAAACAATTGATTTGGGGCTGTGAGAAAATTGTTATAGTTTGTATACTCAGTTTTTTTAAAACCACTGGAAGTCCTTGTGGGAACTAGTGGCATAGAAATTATGTAAATAAAAATAATTAATAAAGAAGCATAGACCCCATGCAAATTTTTATGGGCCTAGCAGAATATAAAAATTCAAACATATCATATAAAAAGTTTTAACCTACCTTAAAAACCACTGTCTGCTATAGTAATGGTAAAACTTTTAGCTTTTATTTTTACGAAAACAAATGAAAAAAATAAAAGAAATAATGGATCATATTAAAAGATACAAAGCAGGAGCTGTAACAACCACCAAAGCTTCAATAATTGCTGAAATCTTTTTTCCAGGTACAATATTTCCCTACAAAATCATTTCAGATAAAGGGACTAATTATATATGTGGAAACATTGTGAGACAGAATATCAAAACAACAAACAACTAGTTTTACAAAGAGCTTCAGTAATATTACGGAAAATTACACTCACAAATGTACCATTAGTCTTGTGTTAGGAAAAATTCCTGTAAACTGGATGAAGAATTGTCATATTTTGTCTTTGCTTATCAATTGAATTTGCTCTTTTTGGATTAATACTTGGAAGCAACTTAAGAGAACCTTTGGGTCCATTAAAAGAAAACTGGAAGAACATTTCTGTAGTGCATTTTGTATTGAAACTGAAAAAAAAAGGTTGGAAAGATGATGAAATAAGCAAAGAGAAAGTTTCTGCTGGTTGATCGCTGCCTCAACGAAACAGTGAATCTTTATTGGAACTTTTATTGGCTTTCTTGTAGTTCATGATTTTCTTAGTAAAGGCCTCCCACTTGGTTCTTCAAAATTCTCAGCCTTCTCTACTTGGACTAGCAAAACAAAACTGCTGTGCCCACATATGCTTGCTCAAAAAAACCAAACCATTATACCACTTTTAAGGGTGGTTCAACACAAAAGACTAAGACAATGAAAGGTTAGACTAAGGTGTTGTATAATGCTAATTACTAGATGTTTTCAATTCTTTCTCTGTTATATCAAATATTGTTGGAGATCTCAGCGAAGAACTTCAGCCAGATTAATTGTCAAGCACTTTGCATATCTTGTGGATATATTGGAAAACAATTCTCATTATCTCAACAATCATGGCCCTGGTGGCTCAGTGGTTAGAATGGAACATTGCAGGCAAACTCTGCCCACAGCCTGGAGTTCAATCCTGACAGGGCTCAAGGTTGACTCAGCCTCCTGCCTGTCTATGGGGATTCTCAGTCATCCAGGTCCTGATTATTCCAAAGGTGCTTTTTTTTCCAAAAAGCAACTGGACTTTCTTTGTTTTTCAAGTCCTTCCATTCCGACCGTTCAGTCAGAACTGAAAAAGCTTCTTGGATGAGAAGGGAAACATCTTCCAGGAAAAACAAACAAAGTCCAGTTGCCTTCTGAAAAAGTACCCTTAGGTCAGCCTTTCATTCTTCCAAAGAGGGTAAAATGAGGAATCAGATTGTTGGAGGCAATATGCTGACATTGTAAACCACCCAGAGAGTGTTGTAAAGCACTACGGGGTGGCATATAAGTCTAAGTGCTATTGGTTTGTTGGCTCTAATCACAACTGTAGATGCCTAGGAAGAATGTGTGATTGTGGAAGATACGGTTTTGGTTCAAGTTCAAGTTAGCTTGTGGAAGCTCTTTTCAGCCATGCAGGCAGGGATAAGTAATTTCCCTATGCCTAACCTAATTCACAAAGCCATAGAGACTAAAATGGATGAATGGATGATTCAGATCAAGGAGAGAAGAGGTCAACAGCATGAGACAATTTTAGTGCTGGCTATGTTCAGTTACTGCAAGTAGGAAAGGCCACATTCAGTTCAGAAGCCATGATAATGGGTGTGGAAAAAGCCGTGGGACAGTTATTGTTGAACAAGGAAAAAAAAACCTTAACTCTAACCCATGAAAATAGCAGTACATATTCCATAATCCATCTGGAATGTATTTCAGGCAGGCCAATCTCTAACAAAGTATAATGAACATAATATATCTCAAATATCTTAATTATGGCACTTTTCTGCATATACTATTCTTCCCACTGTAGGCTTACAGTGAAAATAAACAGCTATCCTCGGGTAGGCTAAAGGAAAATGGGGAAGGAAGAGAGATCAACTTAAAACTCAGCATATTAACAGAAATCTTGAAAAAAAAATGGATGCATTTTTCAGGCAAAGAGAAGAATGGACCGATTCATTTGAATCCAGACAGGCAAGTGAGTATCAAAGATCAACTGCTGCTAATAAAAATGAATGAATGTATGAATCAATGGATATACTCTTTTTAAAATGAAGAGATAGAAATATGAAATAATTATGGGAGCAGGAAAAGTTTGGTTAAATATGTCCCTGGCTCTGTTTTATGTATAACAAGTGCCAGTGCTTAAATGGGTTTAAATCCCAGAAGGCTTACTTGCATCCACATGAGCCCATCTGCACTCTAGGAACTAGGGCCATTTTACACATGACTAAAAAAATGAAGGGCAAAAGTGACAGCATTTTGCATTCAATTTGCATACCTAATGAATGTGTGGAGATGCATAATTAGAAGAAACTACTAATAATTTAAGTAGAATTGTAGTACACCGTAATAAGGAAAAGTATGACCAGGTGGGCCATGCACTGCTCCTTCTGTCATCAAAGTACAACTTGATGATGGATAACTTTAATATTAGCTATTTCCCCTACTTTCGCTTCAAAGCATTCTTGGAAAGGTCTTCAAACAGAGGAAATCCATGTCATGTTGAATATGTAACTATCCTGTACTCAGATCCCCTTCAAGGCATTTTATCTTAAATGAGATGATAATAACTAGAAGAACAGGCTTTGGGGTAAAATATACATACATTTAGGAACTATACATAATCATTTTTAAATTTCTTTGGATCTAAATCTTCTTTCAATTTTGTTAAATTGTGGTGGTATGCTTTTAATTGTAACTTTCATTTTGGTTTTGGGTTACTGGTCTCATTTACTTTTTTTTTGGCTTTTTTAAAAACATGTTTATTTCATAGTGTTACCCAAGAGCTACCTTTATACTGAACGTAATTTATATTGAATGTAATTTGCTAAGGGCAAATAAAGAAATAAAGCCAGTTTACTCTGGCTTTTGACAGTGAATTTCAGATGCAAACAAGAAACACTCCAAAGTTTATATTATTTATACTATGCAGACAAAATAGAGCATGAGGTACTGTAAGAAGTCTTCATACAGGAGTGCAGGCTGTCCAGGATCAGTAAAGGGTCCAATTGTTTTGTATTTATTTTGGTTTTTATTTAGCTTCTACCTGCATCCAGTGGTATTACATATTATGGATTAGGATGCAGGACAAATTAAAAGAAACTCTGAAATCCCAACTAAAGTGTTGCACTCAACGTTCTCTTTCTTGAAACCTGGTGTACCTCTGTTTTTCTTTTCTTTGGCTAGAAATTCAATATTGCTGATGGTCTAGTAGGATTGGAAGGCATGTAAGTTCAACTAGAGTTGAAGTACAGAACCACAGAATTAGAGTGGGTGGAAATTTGTTCTGTCATAAGCTCAGTGTTACAACGTGGCATTTTTGGATCAACCTCATCCTGTTGTGCCTCCCCTACAGAAGGCGGTATCTAATGACACGATGGTGGCAGAAAAGAATAACCAATTAGGTATTTGTTCATGTAAGCAGTGTTATTCATGTAAAATATAAAATATGAGGATAAGAGCTATTTTAATTATTATGCAGGGCAATGTTATGCAATATTAGTCAGAGGTAAACCACTGTGCAGGTAACTAGCCAATGCATTTGAATTGAAGCATGAAACACTGATATTTGGCAATTACCAATGCAAAGATTATTCACTGCTCAGAGAGGTCAAGACATCACAAATAAATCAATATGTCAAGAAATACTGCTCCGAATATAATCAGCATGTCATTTTTCATTTCTCTGGCCTTAGAAAAATCATTTCCTTGGTCGCCCAGCTCCATTCCCAAAGGCTGTTGCTTGAGGTACTGAACTCTGTGGGGAGAATGCAATCTTTCAAGCAGGCATTCTATCTTGGGTGAATCTTGTCTCCAAGCAGTCATCGGTATAATGATGCCCCCAGGTAAAGATATTGAGAAATGGCAATATAGTTGGAAATCAATTGGCTAATTCATTAAAAAGGACTCAATTTTTTGAATAAATTATTCATTGCAAACCATTCTTAGCTTCCATCAGCACTTTCTCAGTGTTATCTTCTGCTTAAGCTGCGTGGGATGAATATGAACCCCAGGCTTCAGAATTGTAAGTTATTTTCTAATTAGCCAGACACACATGGACAAGCTGGAGTCTACTTTTGCATCATACTCTGTATGATTGTCCTAATATGATGATGATGATGATCAATAGACATGATCATGGGAGTCATCTGACCTGGTTTGGTCTGAACCACAGATGTCAAGTGATCCAATGTCACTTCAAGGGAAATGATAGCTCACCTGATTCTGCTTGTACAATATCCCAGTCATCTATATGAGGGCTGGCAGATAGTTCTTGTTTGTGTTTTAGTGCAGGGTTTTATTGTTCAGCTGACCAGAAAAAGAGTGAAATTGCCATCTGATGTATGTGGGGTTAGAATCATGGTATAAAGCTTGCTCAGTTATACTCCAACAGTTGATTTTCCGTCATCAAGAGCTATTGAAGAATTTGCAGTGATGAATTGATAAATGTGAATGATACTACGGGCATAAGCACACTGAACTCACTAAGTCCTAGTATAATTAGTGAGTTGTACATTCAGAAAATACGTTATAGATGCAGAGAAGAACACAGGTTTCAGACAAGCTTATTCCAAATTCTTGCTATTCAATGCCACAACCTGGGAATCTTGTGAATACTTGGGAATCTTGGAAGCTGAAGTTCAATAGATCTGGAGACCCATTAGATTGAGGGAGAAGCTGCTGTAGGCCTCACTTTACATCTGAACAGCCAGTTATACTGGGATATACTGGCAGAAGACATTCGGTTTTGCCCTGTTACACTAATTCTGATACTTGTCCTCATTTGACAGGGAGAAACAAATGGATTGTCATGGCAAAAGTGGATAGGAGGCCACAGCAGAGCCAGCCACTTTTGCATCTGTTTTCAGTCTGCATCATTTTTGCAGAGTTTGGTTCACAAATAATACTGCCTCTCTTTTCTTTAATTATAATAATTCTTTGACCACTGCAAGAAGCTCAAATTCATATTGCAGTAAAACTATTTATTATTATCTAGTGTTTTCCTTCACAATGATTAAGCCCATCATGCATCATTTTAGATGCTTGCCTTTTCTCAAGCATTAGAGTTGTATTTTGCTGAAGGTGAAAGAAGCTTTGGTATATGTATGTATGTATACATGTATGTATGTTGTCAACTCTGAAGTGAACCTGGCTGAAGCCATCTTTCCCAGCCTCGTAGTTGCCATGAACTTTGAAAGGGGGAGAGGAGGGGAAAGTAGATAGACTGGCTACCAGTCAAAACAAAAAGTTTTTTTGTGGGAACCAAGGTCATCCCAACAGATGGTGAGTGAAGGAGGAGAGGAGTGAACAAGCAGCCTCCCAGCTACCTTTATTGGAGAATATGACCAGTGACACCTGAAGAGGGAAATATTTGCTCTTTTAATTAGGGGAAAACTGAGGAAACTTGTAGAGTTGGTTTTCACTAGCTCTGCCGATATGATGTATCCAATAAACATGTTTTTTGAAGAATCTACCTGCCTTGGAGTTCTGCTTTTGGCAGATGCGTTATTCGGAATGCTTACGTATGTATGTATGTATATATGTATGTATGTCACAAATGAGTATGTATGTTACAGGTGCTTTTCTCTGAAAGGTTGTTAGTAATCTAACAACTTTTATCATCTAAGCAAGCAGTGGCCTAAATTCCTTGGAATTTATCATCAACTTGTTTCAAAGAGCGATGAAAAATGAATAAGAATAAAGAAAGTAAACAACTTGCCCAGGTGTAAAAGTGCAAAAAAATGTAACTACTGCTAACATTAAGGGGATGGTGTGATCTTGTCTGACAAGGAGAACTCTGAATCCTCACTTAATTTTAAGCTTTTGTAGAGAAGATGAGATACAAGTGTAACAAGCAAATAATATTTTTGCCTCGTTGCCCCCACTGAGATAAACTAATTTTAAGAAATTTAATATTGTATATAGAATATAGGAAAAAATGAACATCTATTTATCATATTTTTACAGATTCAAATTTGGGACTAATTCACTGCAGTTATTATTTTACTGAATATTTATGCATTGTCCCAAATGCATCCAAACCTGGATGACTGAGAATCTCCATAAACATTTATGCAATGTGTTCAGAAGAAATTGGTGGGCTAACTGGACCTGTGCAACTCAAAATATATCACTAGATCATGAAATATAGACATGCGGCATTACGATAGAAGAAAAATAACTTTTTTTTACTATTTGTTTATTTATTATTTATTAATAAATAAACTGCCTGATTTCATCATGACTCTGAGCAGCATACAAATAGTAAAAAAAATTAAAACAATACAACATAGAATATAAAATCAAACATCTTGAGAAAAATAACAATCTATAGAAGGTCCCTCATGATAGAAGGGGTTTGCCACCAAAGGCCTATGTAAGGCTTCTTCCAATAAGATCATGGCGGGAATCTATGAAGATATTACTCCAGAGGGCACATGTTATGACAAAGAAGTCCTCTAGCTTAATTTCACTCAGTCTAACCCAGGGGTGTCAAATTCGATTTCACTGAGGGCCACATCAGGGTTGTGTTTGACCTCAGGGGGGTTGGGGAGGTGTGGCAAGGGTGTGTGTGTCCAGCTTGACATCATTAGTGTTGGGGCGCCTGTGGTGGCAGCACAAATGGGCTCCTGAGCTCCGTTTTCAGCTGGGACGGTCTCCTGCAACCTTCTACTAGCAAAAATGGAGCTCAGGCCTTGGGTGGCAAACCCCTTGTACCATGGCAGCATCCAATAGAACCCACAATAACATCATTATGCAAATGACATGACTATAAAGCTCACACAAACAGCATCACAATGTACATGTGGTCATTTGTCCCATCCCTTGTAGATATCTGGCCAAAAATAGATCAACGACTAGGTAATTCAGCTTTTCTCCATTAATTGCTCTTCCTGCATTGCATAACTAGCAGCTTATATGCTGGCCTAAGGTAAAGGTGTTGCAGTTGAACTTGTCTGAAAGATGCCATCTGAAAAAGGTTGTCATCATTCATAGATGAGGTTCAAAACTATGAGCAGATGTAGTTATATTTTCTTTGATCTATCTAATATCCAGCAATGCTTTCTTTAGAAATTTTTTGCCCGCTGCCTAGCAATATTTACCAGGGGAGCCCAATATTACAGCCAATTTATACAGGATGTGATTAATGCACAGAACCTCCCCGCTAATGTGTTATAATAATTTCACTTAGTGTTAGGCTTCAGCCAGACAAACATTGTTTTGCATCTACATGAAAAATGAATTGCCAGTAGAATGGTGAGCATTCCCAATTCAGAATGCAGAAGTGATTCTGTTTAATGCTATCCCTTGTCAGGACATGCCTTTTTAAAATTATTTTGTTCTTCCATAGCTTTCTTTAATATATTATTTTTAAAGTACAAGATCTTGTAAAGGCAATGTTGGCAAACTGGACGTTGTTTTCTACTCCCCTTGGCAACAGCAGAATAGTTAAAGCTGGGATGGGGAACTATGGCTCTTTTATGATTTGCAGACTTCATGCTGGCTCAGGAATTCTAGGAGTTGAAGTCCACAACTCATAAAGGGGCCATAGTTCCCCATCCCTGGGTTAAAGGGTACTAGATAGGCTGAGTACCATACATAGTTTTTTTCCTCCAAAATGAAGAACACATGATAAATCAGGAGAAACAACTGGGAATCTACCTCAATCTTCAGTATGTTTGCCCCTCTACCTCTATCTTTGTCTCTGCAACGGGACAGTATCTTTAACTTACAAATGGTAACTTAACATCTATTGTCCCAAAGGTGCTTTTTCAGGAGGCAACTGGACTTTCTTGTTTTTTCTTTTGAAGATGTTTCGCTTCTCATCCA
>JANHFL010004196.1:0-12629 GCA_032468155.1 Oxyrhabdium leporinum
GGAGAAGATGGATGGAGAACAATCAGATTTTTGGATTTTACAACTTTCTTTAAACTGTTCATGGCGGTCCTGATGGCAGACTTTTCTACCAATCTGACCAAACTAGTAATACTCCTCAATCTGCTATGAAGGAGCAGCCAGATGGCAATTATACTCATTGAGAAAAATGCCGTTCTAGACAATTATCAAAATTGCTTTCCATGTATGACCAGGACAGTGACCACAAATCAGGAGTTTCATAATCTGAGATTAGCAAATCTTCATGTTTGTGAGTTGATTTTCAGTTATGTGCTAGACATTCAAGACTAGAACGATCAAGCTATGATTAACCAATACTGTGAAGGACTTTCTAGTGAAATAACATTATTAAATTAGTAAAATAGGGCATATAAGAATCTGGAAAAAGTGCTGCCGTATTTCATGTTAATTGATGGCTGACTGCAAAATTGAGGCATGGAGGAAGTCACAAAGGGAGAAAGTTTTACAGCCTTTTGTCACACTCACTTCTCCCCTTTCCTTTACCTCCTCATAGAACTCTTGCAAATTGTCAGGCTTCTGAGGTAAGGCAGATAGGAAACAGAACAAGATGAACTAATTCTATTTTACTGCAAGGGTACATTAACAGAATCTTGCAACCTTGAAAGTACAAACTTTCTCCTCACATACACACTTTTAATTGCCTGTTCCATTTTAGGGCAAGTTCTTCTGAAGCTTCTTTCTCTAACTGTTAAGACACTGGGGCTCCTGGTTTTCTTGTTTGATTGTTTCCTAAGAAGCATCTCTTACTTTCATTCCATGCATTCTGTTGCATCAATAGACATGGCAAAAAAGTCCTTGTCTGAAGTAGAAAAATGATGAAGTTAGGAACTTTGATTTATGTTTTTACTGTGGAGTTCTTGGATACCTATCTTTAGCTGATCTTGTTACTTATTCTTAGTGAGCAAGGTTGTTTTCTTTTCATCCCAGCTGTTACCAAGGAAATAGAATGTTTTCAGTGCTATCCATAAAATACTTTAATAATAGAAGTATTTCTTAGAAGACATAAACCACAGTGTACAGGTACAAACAGATCATAAGAATTTGGAGCATCTATAAAAAGTGCCCAGTCTGACTCAATACCAGAACATTTGGGCTCAATTTCCCTCCCATTTATTCTTTTTTTCATTCTCCTGTATTTTTAGCTCATAGAACAAACACATGACTTTCATACAAACCTGAATATAATATTCCCCAGTTTTCCTCACACATTACAATCTTGAAGTTAAACAATTTTATATCCCCCAAAAGTATACCCCTTACTAAAGCCTTTGAGTCAGAACAACTCCAGACAAGTCAGGGGTGTAAGGCAAGTAGTAGATTTGGTAATTTGGATTCACCTACAACGCCTTGACCTATATGTCAGGGCTTCAATGGATTACCTCTAAATTGATTCTTTTCTTCATTTCTTCATGACTGAAGGGAAATAGTTTCACAACAATTTCATCATATATGTCATCATATTGTGTCTGTCAATTGATCAAAATTGTCACAGCTAAACCAGATGATTTACTCCAGTCATTTCCCAACTCTTCTGGATCAAGAGACACAGTTTTCTGGATTTTATTACAAGTATTCCAGATATGCATGGATACACAACAATTTGGTGATACCAGACTACTTTTCCAAGATCTGTCATGTTTTCATCATCCGGAATTGAATGGACAGATGGAGAAAATGAATGCATTACCCAACTAGTATTGCATTGCTATATCACTTATAACAGGGCTGTCAAACTCAAGGCCCGCAGGCCAGATTCGGCCCACAGGGTGCTAAAATCCGGCCTGCAGGGCCAGCCTGGAAATATGAAAGAGTGCCTCTGGAGGATAAAATGGGCTGAAAAACTGGACCAAAATGGGCTGAAAAATGGACCCAAAACAGGCTGAATAACAGACCCAAAATGGTCTGGAAAATGGGACCAAAACAGGCCAAAAAATGAGCCGAACAATAGGCCCAAAATGGACTGAAAACGGCCAGAAAATGGACTGAAAGCAGGCTGAAAAACAGGCCAGAAAATGGCTGAAAAATGGCCAGTTTTAAGCCAGCAGAGTACTGCAGAGTACTGCAGAAGGCTACGGGGAGTGAAAACGAGGCACAGGGGGGCACATGTGGACCTCTGTGGCCCATTTTGGCTGGCAGGGTGCTGCAGGAGGCATCTTCCATGCCCCACCCCCCATCGCTGGCCTGCAGAAGAGAACTAAAATGCTGATCCAGTCCTCAAAGAAATCCAGTTTGACACACCTGACTTATAACAATTTAATTAACGTATTGCCTCTTGCAATTTATTTTATAACAACTTGCTGCATTCCTCCATAGCATGTCTCCCATTCAAGCATTCTATCATGATACCTGCCTTGCAAAGGTTCTATGTTCACTGTTCCTTGACTCTCTGACTTTCTCCAAAAGTCAGAGTTCCATCTTAAAGAACAGTGGGATTTGGCTAAGGCTATAAATCTCTATGAAGCAAACACACCTAGGCAAGGTGGCATTAAGACTGCAATGGGGGATTTGATATGGTTTCCTATCATTTCTTTTGCCAGCCTCCTGTCTATTCAAAAAGTTTGACTTAATAATATTTGATTCTTTTCTTGTTGATTTGTTTGATATAAAGTGTGATAGATTATTATTATTTATTAAACATATTTGTAATCCATCTCACCACGGGGCAATAGATAGAAATTATGTCAGACATTTAATATTCTATTAATTTACCATACAACATTGAGAGTATTTCTGAAGCCCTTGCTACTTATGTTTCTTTACTGTGCCAGCTTCAAAGGATTGACTTCTGCTTTTAATGCAAGAAAGTAACTAAAAATAACAAGATCAGTCTACTAAAACTCTACCACTCTACTGTGCATTCTGGAGTAAAATAAATCTATATGCTATATTTTAATTATCTAAAATAAACTCAATATTTTGAATAAATTTTAAGCCCAATTAGAAAAAAAGTAATATTTTCTTCCCCTTGTATTACCTTATATGTATCTGATATTTGTCTTTTAAGTTAATGCTTTACTAAACAGCCACATTTAACATTAAAATACATAATTATATATTAAGTAGAATAATTGATCAGTCTAGTATCTGCACATTTAGAAACATAAAGTTAAATTAGCATACAATTAACTTGAAGAGAAATATATTTCAATGTTCACTTTGCTTGAAGTAGCAATGAAGGACATAATATAATCAATACAACAGGCCTTACAAACATGAGGTTTTTAAAAGTTTCTAGCTGAGAGACTGCCTTGTCAATAGCATGAAAGAGTGATTGACAAAAGCAAGACCCCAATTAAGGTGCTTCCTTCCACTTGTGGAGCTGTCAAAAGCATAACTATATATTGGTCCACATAAATGCAGCATAAAATTGCTTATGAACTGTTGATTCCTTTGTCTTAGCCTATGTACTTCTAAAATCATACCCTTATCTTTCTTGCAATGTCCTCAATTCTAAAATAATGTTGCCACCAGTAGACATAATACTAATTATTTCCATTAAAAGATTCTGCCCACTTTCCCTTTTTAAAACATACATTAAATATACATATACAGAACAGTTACATTTTTGCCTATCAAAGTGGTCCTGCAGTAATAATGTCCTCTGTTGTCCTCCAAAGAACTCAGGTTCTCCATCTGCTGAAAGTTATTGTCCACTCAATCCTACTTTTCTCTATTTTCCTAATTGGAGGACATTCTTCTGTGCATTTTAAACAATATTTTTTTTCAAATTATTTACACAAACTGAATTACTATATGCCATCCTACAAATAATCATCTAATACCTATTCTAAAGCAACCATCTTTAAATGCAATACTTCCTTGTTGTTCATGAGGTATTGAGTCTATATTATTATAAACAATTAACAATTAACAAGAATTTGCAAATGATATAGTATTTTCCAAAATTTATTATCTAAGTATGTAGCTGCTAAAAAAAATCTTATTAAGTGCCTCATTTGTATCACTGAAAATACAGAAAACTTTAATCCTACATTTTGTAATAAATCACTCGTCAGCAATTTTATGAAAAAAATCAGATTGTACAAATCTGCTACTATTGGACAAAATAGCTGCATGTGTGCTAAAAAAGCTCTTGATCTACTATCTTTCCAATACCTAGAATGTAATAATTTTAAAATTTGTTTAGTTAATGGAGGTGTTAATAAAATTTGTGTGAATGTTGTTTTAGCAGAAAGCGATAAGTGAAATGAATAGATTAATTTATCTTGTCGGAGGTTTTATCATGAGTTTAACAAAGCAACTACACAACTGAACTTTAGATTTAGGGATATTTATTAAGTTTTGGATAACAATTATTCTGGATTGTTTCCATGTCAGGAATTGTACTACCTCCAAGAATATTACTCAAAAGAGATTAAAGCTTCAGTCCGTATTCCAGGATATTTGCCTGGTTTTAATCTCCTGTGGCTTCATTTAAAGAAATCAAGTGTCTGTATACGTTCCAAATGATGATAGAAAAGAATCAAATTCAAATCTGGTTCAAGCCTGATTCTGGAAAAGTCAGGTTTATTTCAGAAGGTTATATTAATAAACACCACACATGTTTCTAATGGCCACAAAAGTAATCCTACCTTTCTTTTAAAAGCCTACAGAATTAAAAATTGGTAGTTCAAATATATGAAGCTGGCATGTTATCTCTATTTAGAAATATGAGTTTAGTTCTGTTTATGTGAAAAACTAAGTATTTTTTTCCTTTCAGGAATTTTACTGAAATGTTTTTGACTGGAGATTTCGCCAATATTACCAAATCTCTTTTGCCTTTTCAACTTCAGATTATATTAATAATTTAGGATTTTATGTATCATTGTCACATCATCCCTAAATCAGTTTTCATGTTTGTAAACTTTCAATCAACCCATATAAAAATGTTTACACAGCGCTACAACATATATGTTACATTTGTTACAAAATCCTATGTAGTTTGACTTCATCCAGGAATTTATCAATTTTGTGCATCTTTAACTTGCTTGATAAAAGATATTACCTCAATTCAGATTTACAGGTAGTCCTCAACGTACGACCACAATTGTGCCCAACATTTATGCTGCTAAATGAGACATTTGTTAAATGAGTTTTGACCCATTTTACAACCTATCTTGCCACATTTGTTAAGTGAAACACTGCCATTGTTAAGTTGGTAACACAGCTGTTAAGTGAATCCAGCTTTCCCATTGACTTTGCTTGTCAGAAGTTCACAAAAGGTGGTCACATGACTCTGGGACACTGCAACTATCATAAATATGAGTCAGTTGCCAAGGATCTGAATTTTGATCACGTGACCACAGGAATGCTGCAATGGTTGTGTGAAAAGTCCTCGGAATGGGGCGGTATATAAGTTTAAACAATAAATAAAATGGTCATAAGTCACTTTTTTCAGTGCCATTATAACTTTGAACAGTCACTAAACAAACTGTTGTAAGTTGAGCACTACCTGTATTTATTTCTCCAATTGTCTGTTCCTGCTTAAGCTTAGATCTATTGACTGATATAATTTAATTTACACTTATCATTTTTATTTATTTATTTTATTTAACAAATTTATTTAGCAGCCCATCTCATACATATAACTCTGGGTGGCTTAAAATTAATTAAAACAAATATAAAAACAAAGAACAATATAGCATTTTACAAATAAGAAAAAGAAAACAATATAAAATCATATAATAAAAGCATCATTAAAAAAACAGAAAACTCACAGTCCACAATCCAGTTCATCAAAACAATCACTGTTGTTTGTTGTTTGAACAATTCAATCACTGTTATTGAAGCAATGGCTCACTTGCTTTTATATTACACCTTTATACACATATAATAAGGCACATTTAATCATACTCATTCCATGCTACTTGGATTTTATTTTATCTATTTCTTGAAATCCATCCACAATTATTTAGTTTCATATTTCATATGACACATATGGTTTTTAAAAAAGAAAAGAAAAAGGAACAAAAAGACCAAAACATAGAAATATATATATCTAAATAACAATAGCAGCAGCAACAACAAACAAAAATTGCTTAAAAACAAGTGATCAATACAACATAATTTTTGGGGGGAGAAATCCAAACAAAGTATAAGACATTGTATTTGTCAAAATAAACTTCCTGCTTTTCCCCCAACATACTAATTTCATTATTGGTGTAATGGTGCAATGCCAAAATAACAAAAAAAAATTGCAATCTTTTCTCTCATGTGAATTTAAAAAAAACTTTACATTTGTAAAAATATTTTTAAAGGAAGTTTTTATATATTTATTAATTCATAACAAGCACATCAATAGCAGATATAATATTCACAAATTTCACATTTTATGTAGCTTAGATAATTAATTTTACAAAGTTATTTTTAAAATGTAAGCTTGGAAAAATGTAAGAAAAAATCTGGAAAAAATCAATTTGAAATGTCTACAATGATATAAATTTGTTTAATTGAATTCCATTTTGTTTTGTTCTGCACAGATATTATTCCTATTAAGATATTAAATTAATGTATGAATATATTATACAAAAGTAATAAATAAATGAATAAATAATATACGGTATAAGTTCTTGAAATTTATTTAGTGTTCATGTTGCTGGACTGCCAGAGTGCTGTTAAGAATTAAAATCAAGAAAGTTCTAGAATTCAGAAACAATTTTTTTCCCTTCCCCCAGTAGGATAGAAATGCAGGCATATTATCAAAGCTACATTATTATTATGAAGAAAGCAGATTTTGGTCAATCAGTCAGTTGGCTTGTTTTATATAATTAGCTTATGCTTTTGACAATTATGGACTGACATTTATACTATGCCAGATGTCAAAAAATAATTCCTAAAGATTATGTAGTCCTTTCTTTTTTATACCTTATGAAGCTTTGCTTTTAATTTGCACCTCAAACATTTTAGGCTTCATATTAAATGAGATCTGGTGTAGTTTAGTGATTAATGCACTGAAATATGAAATGGAATGAAATGCAACCCACCCTATAGTTGCAAAATGATTGCAATACCCCTGTGATATATTTTGAGCATTTGACAGAAATTCTGTATAATTATTTACAATAGTACTCTGTTTGAAGCACTAGCTACAAAACAAGCGCAAGAAGCCACGTCAGGGACTGTTATTGATATCAGAGGCCAGCAGAGTATTAGGAGGCTATGGGGAGTCCACACATTTTCAGATTGTGAATAATTTATATATTGCAGAGGGGAAAACAAAGAAAGTATTGGCCTTGACATATTATTATCCAATTGTCTTGGGTTTTTAAGAATAACTCCTAATTCTGAAACAACTGACAGCATGACATGTAAGACAGGGGTGAAGGACGCTTTAAAAGGATTTTTAAAAAAATATATAAAATGTAGAAATCGTCACTTCATAAATGGTCTGCTTATAGTCATTTTTACATCTATAATGTGCCTTTCTGCTGCACTCGTGAATAGCTCTCCAAATTTAGTAATGTTATAAGTTATTATTGTAATCAGGATGTAAGAACTCAAATCGAGTGCCAGATCTATTAAAAATAGCAATAGACTGTTTAATAGACAACCAACTTTCCTTTCTTTCAGTAGTATAAATGCTCTCCAAAAGGAAGGAAAGATTCCTAAACACTATTACAAAGGAATGGGGACAGACAAGAAAAGAAATGTCTAAAGAAAAAACGATTCCTTTTTAGATAAGAGAAGGCATTGATTAAAATAGTTATGCTCAATTTTACATATAAAATGCTGAAATAAGAATTTGGGGTTTTTTAATTCTAAAAAAGTAGAACTTGAAAAATTGCCAACACAGAGATGCTATTAGCCTTTCTATACAGGTAATACTTGTTTAATGATTGAATCTTTAATGACTGCAGTTATGACATTGATGAAAAACTATCTTTAAGATCAATCATCACATTTATGACCTTCACAAGTCTGTAAAAAGAAAAGGAAGATCATAAGCACAGTGACTGAGTTGCTACTCCCAATTGTGGTAACTAAATGAGAGCTACCTGTATTCCCTAAATTTAAAAATAAAAAGAGGAAGAAGGAAGTATTAGGCCTATTAAGTACTAGGACCAAAGAAGCAATGCACTTTCAATGTGCATGGAGAGGGACCCATGCACAGTTGCAACGTTATTTGAAGAGAATAAGATTTGCTTTGTAGTTGACAGTGTCACATATAACCATGAAAAAAACAAGGATGCTATAAATATATATATTAGATAAATATAAGAATGAGATACTTTCATTCCAATAGCATCTCTGTCTTTTCCTGAAAATGTAAGGAAAGAGATAGGAAGTACCATTTCACATAAAGATTCAAATACCCATGAAATTATTAACTCAGAGTTAAGACAGATGAGAATGGATATATTCACTATCTGTGCAGTTTCATAAAAAATAATAATTATATTTAGTCAAAATCGATGAGCACCAGTAACAAGTGTTATCTCTGTTTCTTTACTTATCTTCTCTGTGACAAATATTTTCCCATAGAAAAATAGACATTTCGTACCTGGAAACAGTTAATTGACTCTCTTAAGATTGGATTTCAGTTATACCCAATTTTTTATATATAAGGGATGAAAGGAGACCAAAAAAGTAGAATAGATGCTTCTAGGGTCCATGTTTATGTATTCTAAAAATATGAAAGACTTTTCATTTTTTAAAATTAATGCACATAAATATTTTTAGTCTTTAATAATTTGCTGTACTATTTAATTATATGAAACCTAGTACAGATAGTCCTTGAGTTATGAATGTAATGGAGCCTGCCCATTACATTCGTAACCCGAGGATTCAAAGGACTGAATTGCGTAACTGGAATGCCATCCCCTCCTTTCACCCACACACTCCCCTGAGATCACAATTGCTCTCCCCCTATCCTGCTGCGCCAGGTCACTTACCTTGTGAAGATCTCTCTCTCTCCAGCCTCTTTGTTTCTTTGCCTGCTCCTGGCAAGCAGTGAGAGCAGAGGATGAGCATGCCCTACTTGGCTTCTCTAACTCACCAAGGTTGCCTGACACTTCTGGAGCAGCGGACAGCCTCAGTCAGTCTCCTCCAAAGACTTCAAGCCTCCTGTTGGCATGCAAACATTTTTCTTGCATAGACTGGAAGCTTCTGGATCCCCTAATCTCGCAAGACTTCAGGCACCCATTCTATGCAAAAGTGGATGGGTGCCTGAAGTCACAAGAGATCATGGCCTCCAGAAGCCTCTGGCCGAAAAGTGTTTATGCATCTGTGAGGCGCTGCTTCAAAGAACCCCATAGAGCTTGAGGAGGTGTTTGCCGAAGACAAGAGCCCCCAGAGGGAGCATGTCACTCCAGGGCTCCATATTTGCCAGGAAAGGCCTTTCCTCAAGGCTTTTGCTGAAGAGAATGGAGTCTCTGGAGGGAGCGTGTGTTGCTCCAGGGCTCTGTTTCCGCCAGGAAACACCTTTCCTCAAAGCTTTTGTTGAAGAGAATGCAGCCCCTGGAGCTTTTTGCAAACATGGTAAGAGGATTTGCAAATGGAAGAAAAAGTTCAATACTTCAGGCATTCCATTTGCAAAGCCTTTTGCTGCAGATCTTGTCAGGCCTCCGTTTTTAGAGAAGAGGCCTAAAGTACCATCACATGAGATCAGTAGTATGAGAACTCGTGCTACTGATCTCACATGATCTTGCGGTACTTTAGGCCCCTGTTCTCTATTCGAAGTCCTGAAGCGCCGAAACAGACCAAGAAAATGAAGGCTCTCTAGATCTTTGCAAGGTGAGTATCCACAGGCCTAGTGCCTGTGGAGACCTGGCACGGTGGGGGTAATAGGTAGGGTGAATGTTGCAGAGCCTCTGCGGTAGTTTGTAATAGTGAACAACTGCCATGGTTCTGCAACATTCAACATTTCGGGACTTGTTCGTAGACACTAGGCCGTGGTTCTTGTGTAACTTTTAACGTTTGCTAAGGGAATGTTCATAGCTCGGGCATTACCTGTAAAAGATTCATGATAATTGAAACATCTTTTTAAAAAATCATATGGAAACCTAACAAATTTTTAATCCCAAGGACCCGCCTTATAGGTTTGTAGACATCTTATGCTATAGGATAAAAGTAGTTATATATTTAATGAAATGTTATTTCAGGAGTGCAAATGACAGTATAAATATTCATAGTTTTTTCAAAACAATTCTATTTTCTTAATCCATTTTCTTTCTATGATTTCATTCTTTCAATTGTCAACATTTGGAATATTCAAGAAGCTGTCTAACCAGAAGTGTTTTATTTTCTGCAAGGGAAAAAAAATCTTATCCTACTTCATTGGCTACCCAAATAAAAAAACTAAAAAGAAGAAAATCAAATATGTTCATGTATTTTTACTTGAATCAGTTGAAATAGAGAATATTTTTATTGAATATTGAAATCCTTGGTTGACACAAATAAAGTAATTTACTGTTGAATAATCTATTTATAAATTTTCTTCACATTTGAGAAGAATTTCAATAAAAAGGACACTGTTATAAAAACATTTTTGGAGAAAAACTGATAAGTTCTCAAATATCTGCTTAGAAATATTTAAAAAAATATTTATCAAAAATGCAAAGAAAATTTTGTAATTATTTATTAAAGTTATATATAAAACTTGCAATATCACAAAGCTGACAAAAACATATATGCAGAGGAACTTACAACGGTAACATTTTAAGATTACCAGTTTCAACAATGACTATTCAGTTTAAGAGAAGTAACTTTTAGATCAGACAACCCCAATAGAAAAGTTTATTTATTAATGGATGTGTCAGATTTCAATCCCATCTTTTGCTCAGGATGTCAGTATGCAGGAACCATATTAAGCTTCTCTGTTCCAGAAAAAATGTTCCAATTTTAATACATGTGTTGCTGAAGTGATTACTCAATACAGTACTGTTGGGCTGTAGTCCAAATAAGAAGCCCAACTATGAATAATAACTCTACTGTTATTATAAGGCTACATCAACAGCATCTTGCAAGTCTGAAAGTACAAATCTCCTGCTTTATAGTCTGAAAACTTAAAGGGCATCCCATCTGAGCCTCTTTCTCCACACATTATGCAACAATTATGTGGGACATGTTGTCTCATATTCAAATGTTTCCTAGGCCAGGGGTCCCTAACCTGTGGGCCATGGTCTATTCACAACTGGCCCATTGACTGGCAGGCTGGCATTGGTGCACACAACCCGACTCATGCAAGTGGCGGACACTGATGCTTGCAACCCTGCTAACACCAATGAAGCTGTATGCCCGCATATGCAGGCGCCTGACCTTCACAAACCATCCCCTTCCCCCACTGTGCTGAGCCCCCAATCTGGAAAGGTTGGGGAACGCTGTCTTAGGCAACACTGTTTCCCAAGACCATTCCACATACTTCTGAGATATTTCCTATTTCATCTCCATTTCTGTGGACTAAGGTATCTTTTACATGCTAATTGTCCAGTTTGTGCCTTGCTTTCTAAAGTCATCCCTGCATGCCCAGTACAGGTATATACAGTGATCTTTCCTCCTGCTTTCCCAACAACAATCCTTGGGCTTAGAGAGAGAGACTAGCCCAAAGTTACCCAAGTGAGCTTCTGTGCAGCTGAACAAGCTTCTTCTTTTTATCAAGAGAGTGGACTTATACCCAGATCTTCATAATCTTAGCAAAATATCTTAAGTACTCATACTTGTATTTGAGGGACGCAATTAGTTTATCCACAATTCATGGTAGATATGATTTGCATTGCTATAATAGAGTGAAACTCCAGAGAATGAAAATATTGATAGCTATTTGTACAATCTGTATAAAAAGTGAAGTTGTAATTTATGTACTGGTATTGAAAAATTATTCACAACAATCATCTCCCAATCAATAAATCACAAAAATCCATATCTTTCTGTTGAATTTCGAAATATTCTAAATGATTAAAATGTTGCATAAATTCAAGTAGACAAAACTCTTATACACCCCAAACTTCACAAGATTTCAGGCTTTTTAATTCTTTCATTGCTGTTTAATGTTAGGCTCCATCAGCACCATTTGGTTAGTTACGAATGCGTGATGCCAACATGCACTAGATTGCTAATCTCTCTCACTCAGTGATGCTAGTGAGAGAGATCTAAAAATCTTCCCCACTAAGGACAAAGAAATAAAATGAAAACCCATCCTTCCAGCCCAGTTTTAGCAGCCCAGATACCTGAGGAAGCAGAGAATATAACAGCAAGAGAAAAGGCAAAACAACTGACACTAGGATTAGCTTGCTATCTTGGCAAATAGAGAATCGTAGTCATTATATATAGCCATAGCATATAGCATAGCATAGACACACACACACACACACACACACTTGTTGTTGTTAGTCGTGAAGTCGTGTCCAACCCATCATGACCCCATGGACAACGTTCCTCCAGGCCTTCCTGTCCTCTACCATCCCCCAGAGTCCATTTAAGCTCGCTCTGACTGCTTCAGTGACTCCAGCCAGCCACCTCATTCTCTGCTGTCCCCTTCTTCTTTTGCCCTCAATCGTTCCCAGCATTAGGCTCTTCTCCAGTAAGTCCTTCCTTCTCATTAGGTGGCCAAAGTATTTGAGTTTCATCTTCAGGATCTGGCCTTCTAAAGAGCA
>JANHFL010004196.1:12729-34704 GCA_032468155.1 Oxyrhabdium leporinum
CCACTGTTGTATAAACACAATTTCCACCCAGTCACATGATCAAGCCATGCCCACCAAGCCACACCCACAGAACCGGTCATGGAAAATTTTAGATTTCACCACTGGCTAACTTGCAGTTACGTGATGCTTTGTGTAATGATTGCAGTGCTTCCCTTAATAACTGAAGCAGACGTCAGGTTATAAGTCCATCGTGATCATCTGGTGTTTCACTTAGCAACTGCAGGGCTTAGCAATGAACTTGCCAGTCCCAATTGTGAGCACAGAGCAAAGACAACTTATATAAACATGTAAATAGAAATACTTCTTTTGCTTCAGTGACAAGCAATTAAAAAGGTCTGAAACCAGCCTTGATGCTGTACCATTACATGATTCCTTTCATTCATATTATACGAATTGAAGCAAAATGCATATATGAATGCATATCTATGTCAGTAGGCTGAATTTATTTTCCTTCCTTTCCTTTCTACAGTGTTCAGTAAACTCAATCTGTAAGCTAGAAGCCGAGAAGGGCAAGGGGTGCTCTCCCACAGCCGAATGTAGTTTTGATCCTAATTTTGGACTCCTTGATACAGTATTCTGAATTTCTACCAAGAATCTATAGAGAGATTGGAAGAAAGAATTACCCATTTTTAGCTAATTGTAGCTCTTATTGTGCATTTTTGTACACCATACTGTTGCCCTAGGTCTAGGAAATGCTAGTTAAACCATAAAACTTTGATAAGCGAGGTAAACCTGACATGGTGCAACAATTTAACCATTTCCTTCATTAGTTTTTCTCTGTGTGCCTTTTACACCTCAGTATTTTTCAGCTAAGTCTTTCACCTTCTCATAATAAGGACTTCCTGTGATTAGACACAAGCCATAATAGAATATGGATGTTTGAGGTAACTTGCAGTAGCTTATATCTACTGGGTAGAATTGTGTCCTACCAAAGTTCTCTCTCTCTTCCAGCACTATTTGTCTGGGTAAGATGGCTCAAGGGGAAAGGATCTTAATCAAGACAGAGAATCTATGTATGCCTAACAGATCTGGACAGCTTTGAAGAGTCAGTGTCCACCATCTAGTCCATCAGTATCTCCATAGAAATCTAGATTTTGGGTGAAATGAATAAAAACTCTTGGCATTTCAATATCTTGCTTTTTCTGTATATGAGAATGCTTTTTATTCTGACAATAAAAATAATCCTAATAAACTGCAATTCATCTGCAGCAATCTCATTTCCAGCTATCATCTCAGATACTATCAAGTCAACATCATGACTATTGAGCACTCAAGGAAACTGTCTGTAAAGCAGCCATAGTTACATTGAATACTATGTGAAATGCACACGGTCTATTTTCAGATGTTTCTCACACAGAATGTGTGTGAAGTATTTGTTTTCTAATCACAAGCAAATATGCAGTGCAAATTAATTGGATAGCATACAAAAGAAATGTGTCTGAGCTAAAAACTTAAATGTAATCTTATTCAAAATGAAAAACAGGTTACAATGGCTTTTGTCTTAAATGAAAACCTTATTAAGTGGGAAAATGGCCAAGGAAGCATCAAATATGTATGCTTAGAGAATAGTTGATAATTCCAATTAAAAGTATTGAACAGTATCACATAGAAATAAAAAGCTTATTATTATTCAGATTCTATACATAATAAAAGAAGTATTGGTTTCTTTTTCTTTAAATAAATGAATGAATTGATAATTTATATATGAATGAAGGGAATTAAAACAATCCATGTTTATAATATGTACCATGCTTTCAGCTTTGTAATAAGATCCAAAAATATTTTGTTACCAAGCTATAATATGTCCTCAATCTTCAAATTTCAGATCTCAAGCCACCATTTTTCAGGGATTTTTTAAATTTGTTGGCTAGTGTTGGCCTGGTGGTTTGGCTTTATCCCCTTCATGGAGAGAATAAAACTCCAGCATATTTAGTCAATCTCTTTGTCATGCTCAGTAGCAAGTTCTGAATGTGCATTTTTCCTTCCTCTGTTCAAATCAGTGGATTTGCAGTCTTGCCTGAAAAACCAGATAGCAATCAGTCAGATGAGGGAGACTGTTATGGTAGTTCTGAAAATTGTGAACATTTAGTATTTCTGGTAGGGTAGAACATCTTCTGTTGAAAATGATGGAATTTAACCAGCTCATTCTCGTGATTGTTTGGAAGATACATCCAATGTGATCTGTAAAGCTGCTTAGGAAGCCTAATTCTAGATACCTTTCTATTTCCTAAATTAGGCAGGCAAAAAATGAAACATTCCAATAGCTAATAGACAAACAAATTATTTCAAAATTGGAGGTTTGTTTGCAAGAAGGCATCCATCATCTGTGATTTAATCCTGGATGAAAGTATTGATTGTGTGTGAATTACTAAAATTTGGCTGGGCTTAGAAAAGTGCTCCCCTACTTAAAAAATTGCCTATTCAGATTTTGGGATGGTGACAATGGCTGCCAGTAAGGCCTGAGGTGGTGGAGTAGTTACAATCATCTGAGATTCTCTGGTGTTCAGAGGTACTGCCTCAAAAATGACTGGATGTGATAGTCTGTTTGTTAAAATGGGCACTTGGGATCAGTTGAGAGTACCAGCCTCCCTGTTTCATAGCAAATTTTATAACTGAGCAACGTGACTCTATGGCCAAATAAGCAATGACACTCACCAGGCTTATGGCCTAGAGAGATTTTACTTTGGCTTCTGAAGTCTGAAATAGCCCAGGAGTTCGTGGCACCCTGGATGTGGGAATCAGGAAGTTAGCAAAATGTCTGCTCAGGGCAATAGCTGCCAATAGTTGCTAAGTCATGTCCAACCCATCGCAATCCCATGAACAATGTTCCTCCAGGCCTTCCTGTTCTCTACCATCCCCTGGAGTCCATTTAAGCTCATGCCAACTACTTCAGTGACTCTATCCAGGCTCATTCTCTGCTGTCCCCTTCTTCTTTTGCCCTCAACTGTTCCCAGCACTAGGTTTTTTTCCATTGAGTCCTTCCTTCTCATTAGGTGGCCAAAGTATTTGAGTTTCATCTTCAGGATCTCGCCTTCTAAAGAGCAGTCAGGACTGATCTCCTGTAGGACTGACCAGTTTAATCGCCTTGCAGTCCAAGGGACTTGCAGGAGTCTTCTCCAGCACCATAGTTCAAAGGCCTCAATTCTTTGGCGCTCAGTTTTCACAGCCATACATTGCAACTGGGAAAACCGTAGCCTTAAGTATACACACTTTTGTTGGTAGGGTGATATCTCTGCTTTTTAGTATGCTGTCTAGATTTTCCATACCTTTCCCCATCTGCAGTGATCTTGGAGCCCAGGAAAATAAAATCTGTCACTACCTCCATTTCTTCCCCATCTGTTTGCCGGGAATTGAGAGGGCCAAATGCCATGATCTTAGTTTTCTTAATGTTGAGTTTCAAGCCAACTTTTGCACTCTCCTCCTTCACCCACATCAAGAAGCTCTTTGGTTCCTCTTCACTTTCTGCCATTAGAGTGATATCATCTGCATATCTGAGGTTGTTGATATGTTTCCCTGCAATCTTAATTCCAACTTGTGATTCATCTAGCCTCGCCTTTCTCATGATGTGCTCTGCATATAAATTAAATAGGCAAGGCGACAGTATACAGCCTTGACAAACTCCTTTTTCAATTTTGAACCAATCAGTGGTTCCGTGTCAAGTTCTCACTGTTGCTTCTTGACCTGCATATAGGTATCTCAAGAGACAAATAAGATGGTCTGGTACTCCCATCTCTTTAAGAACTTGTCACAGTTTGTTGTGATCCACACAATCAAAGACTTTAGCATAGTCAATGAAGCAGAAGCAGATGTTTTTCTGGAACTCCCTAGCTTTCTCCATGATCCAGAATATGTTGGCAATTTGATCTCTAGTTCCTCTTCCTCTTCGAAATCCTGTCTGTACTTCTGGTAGTTCTCGGTCTACATACTGCTGGAGCCTAGCTTGTAGGATTTTGAGCATAACTTTACTAGCATGTGAAATGAGTGCAATGGTGCGGTAGTTTGAACATTCTTTGGCACTGCCCTTCTTTGGAATTGGAATGTAAACTGATCTTTTCCAATCCTGTGGCCACTGTTGAGTTTTCCAAATTTGCTGGCAAATTGAGTGTAGCACTTTTACTCCATCGTCTTTTAAGATTTTGAATAGCTCAGCTGGAATACTGTCACTTCCACTAGCTTTGTTGTTGCTCTGATTTCCTAAGGTCCATTCGACTTCACATTCCAGGATGTCTGGCCCGAGGTCAGTGACCACCCCATTGTGGTTATCAGGGATGTTAAGCTCGTTCTTGTATAGTTCTTCTGTGTAATTTTGCCATCTCTTCTTAATCTCTTCTGCCTGTGTTAGGTCCCTGCCATTTTGGTCCTTTATCATGCCCATCTTTGCATGAAACGTTCCCTTCATATCTCCAATTTATTTGAAGAGATCTCTGGTCCTTCTTATTCTATTGTTTTCTTCCATTTCTTTGCACTATTCATTTAAGAAGGCATTCTTATCTATTCTAGCTATTCTCTGGAATTCAGCATACAATTGGGCGTATCTTTCTCTTTTTCCCTTGCATTTCACTTCCCTTCTTTCCTCAGCTATTTGTGAAGCTTCCTCAGAGAGCCATTTTGCTTTCTTGTATTTCTTTTTCTTTGGGATGGTTTTAGTTGCTACCTCTTGTACAATGTTTTAAATCTCCGTCCATAGTTCTTCAGGCACTCTGTCTATCAGATCTAATTCCTTAAATCTATTTGTCACCTCTACTGTATATTCATCAGGGATATGATTTAGTTCATACCTGAGTGGCCTAGTGCTTTTGCCTACTTTCTTCAATTTAAGCCTAAATTTTGCAACAAGAAGCTCATGATTGAGCCACAGTCAGCTCCTGGTCTTGTTTTTACTGACTGTATAGAGCCGTAATGCCGAACCTATGGCACGTGTGCCGGAACTGGCATACAGAGCCATCTCTCTGGGCACGACAGCTGTCACCCGTTGCTCTCCAGGGTTCTGGCGCGCACTAGCCAGCTGGTCTCCATGCGTGCAGGAATGCCGGAAACCGGAAGAGCAGCTCCAGGCGCATGCGCACTGGCCACCTGGTCTTCTGGTTTCTAACGTGCATGCGTGCGTGAAGACCAGCTGGCTGGCGTGCGCATTTGCATTAAAAAAGGCCTGCACCTGGTCTTCTGGTTTCTAACATGCATGTGCGTTAGAAGCCAGAAGACCAGGTGGCCGGACTGCATGCTCTTCCGGTTTCTGGCGCGTGTGCGCTCCTGTTTCGGCACTTGGTGCCAAAAAGCTTAATCACCACTGGTATAGAGCTTCTCCATTTTTGGCTGCAGAGCACATAGTCAATTTGATTTCTGTGTTGACCATCTGGTGATGTCCATGTGTAGAGTCATCTCTTGGGTTGTTGGAAAAGAGTGTTTGTTATGATCATCGTATTCTCTTGACAAAATGCTACCAGCCTGTGCCCTGCTTCATTTTGTATATATATGCATACATATATACATACACACACACACGTGTGTGTACATGCATATATACATGCATACACACATGTGTATGTATACTCTCTGTCTGTCTGTCTGTCTGTCTGTCTCTCTCTCTCTCTCTCACACACACACACACCTACTCTGGCATAATAGAGCCAACATTTCAAATGGGAACAATTCCTCATATAATTTGTAGGACAGGGCTACTGATTTACCCATTTTATCTAATAAAGGATTACCCTAAGGGTACATCACTTCCATTGCTGAAGCCCAAATCTGTGAACTCAGTTTAGCATTTTAAAATTCCACTATCTGATAGCATTTTGCTAAGCTTTCTAGTTAGCATAAGCAGAGCACAACACTATGATGGCCAGGCTTAAACTTCATTGTTCCACCACACATATTTTGCTAACAGTTTTAGAGAAAGTTTTAGAGAAAGCCAAGGTTGCATTACACAGCCTGGACAGGAAACCTTAGAACAATGTAGTAACCCTAAACTTAATTTAACAACACAATTGTTCCAACAAAAGTCATTATTTCAATAATACTAGATGTTATTTTTTTCCTTTTACCCCTTTTGGAATAAAACCAGCAACTTATTTTGGTTATATATGTTACATTTCAGAATGATGATATTAAGAGGAAAATATGACAGAAATCAAAGATAAAGACAAAATATCTGCTGAACATTTTAGCTAAAAACCTGCAGGGGATTTCATTTTGAAATATGTAAGAGTTATATCGGGATATATAGCATTTGTACTGGTTACAACATTTTTCTGCTACCATAAATATAGTACAAAACAAAACAAAACATATTTCAGTAAGAATAACACCAAGACTTAAGAATTCAAAAAGAATATGTCATATCAGAATGTATACACTATCATATGATGGATGTATCTAAACACAAAATTTAAAGATGCATATGCAATATATTCCTACTGGACACAGCTACTTTACAAAACATAGTTGGCATTTCCCAAAGCAATCAACTTACATAGCAAGTGCAGCCAAGTGCTCTGGTAGGAAAAAAATAATAGAAAATATTTATTTTAGCAGGATATTGCAGGACTAGGAAAAATATGAAACTAGTAGACCTTTCAATGATTTATGGCAGATTGGCAAGAATCTACTCTTTTTAAATTATATTGCTGAAATAAATACATTTGTGGCAACTGGAGCAGATATATATAGAAAAGAACTATGAGTCCCAGTCAGGTTCTAATTCTCAAAATAAATTCCTATAATCCTTAACGTTAAATGAACGTTTTATGCACTAGGGACAAGTGGATCCTCGCATCTAAGAAAAAATAAAGTTGCATAAGCCTGTGCGAATCCTTTCAAAGAAGTGCTTTACAGCAGTGGTCTCCAACCTTGGCAACTTTAAGCTTAGTGGACTTCAATTCCCAGAATTCTCCAGCCAACTTTGCCTTTGAAGTCCAACAAGTTTAAAGTTACCAAGGTTGGAGACCCCTGCTTTACAGGACCTTCAGCATGTGAAAAGTACTTTTCTTTGATTAATTTAAATAGTCATGTCTTTTTCTAGTTTCTTCCAAACCTACTCACAAATCTCTATGATCTATGTAACTCCATAAAATGAAATATACACTAAAGGTGCTATGGAAGTAGATACCAATCACAGAACAAATAAGAGAAGTTGAGATGAGCAACTACAAACAAAATATACTTAAATTAAAATGGGTTCCGGTTGAATCCATAATATACTAGGCATAATGTAATTGGCTCAGCTTTTACTAAATGTGTTATATAACACTCTTCCCCATAGTGTTTGTAATTCAAAGCTTCAATCAACACAAACTATTAGCATTTATGTAACTTGGTGTTTGGCATAGCAACAATTGTGAATTTGGCCAAAGTGGCTTGTTAAAATGAATAAAATGCATTTCTGTTCAACGTGTGATTTCAGCCCGAGATTATTCAATCCTTAAATGAACACAGTATCAAAGATGACAGAAAAGAAATAACTATGTTGTAAACATCAAATTTATTTTCTTGTTAAGAATAAACCAAAAAAATGGATGTATAAGGTGAACGAGATATTGTTTCTTTTTTAATTTCAGGAAAGCATATTGGGAAGAAGACCTTACTGAAATATTAAACAATAAGTGATAGTTTGAATAAGTTTAGCCAGATAATTATATTTTTGCATAATAGTAAGATTATTCATCATTTTTGCATGCACTGGTGTGATATAAAGAGACTGACAAAATATTCACTGCTTAAATAGCACTGCACTTATTGCAATGCAACAGGATTTAATGAATGAATATACAGGAGTCCATGAAGAATGAAAGTGGCCTTCAGTTGGAATTGATAATTTATAAACATTGCATATTATTTGTGAAAATGTATACTATTCTTTTACTATGCATATTTCACTCAGGGAACCTTAAAATCTATGAAATCAGAAGTGAAGTTACAAGCTAAGAATAAGTAATTTCAGCACACAAGAAAATAATCACGGTAAGATTTATTTGGAAATGCGATATTAGTTATTAATTGATCTTGGCTAGCATGCAGGACATTGTTATACTATGGATCTAAACTTTTGCTTCTATCAACTCCTGAGAATAAAGTGTAATACTTTACAAGTTAGGCCTAAAGCATGTGGCAGGACCTGATTAATCTCAAACATCTAAATCAGTTTGTATTTGGATGCAAGGCCACTAGAAAAATCAAGGCTAGGAACTTGATAAGCACATTCTATACTGCCTTCCTACAAGGCAATGGGAAAATATTTTCACATAGTTGCCAATGACAACAATATGTTCCTGAAGTTACTAGGAGTCAAGTTGGACTTAAAAGAAACATTTAATTATCTATTAAAGTCTACTCACAAGTCAGCGACTAAATTTAATGAATTTATTTCCAGATATGTTGTGTACAATTGTAACCTATGTAAATAATAGAGTTGCTCTTAATTTTTCTACACAACCCCAAAGGCATTCAATCTTCAGCTAATATCTCATATCTTTATTTTTAAAAGATAAAAATTGTCAATTGATTCTCAGTGATCCAGGTGATGGTTGTTCCAAGGGTGCTTTTTAAACTGAAGAAGCTTCTTGTATGAAAAGCAAAACATCTTCAAGCAAAACAAAGAACATCCAGTTGCCTTTTGAAAAAGCACCTTGGGAATTGTTTGCATGTTCCATTCAACTGTTCAAAAAATTTACACGGATACTTGAAGTGGAAATTTTTGATACAAATGTACACAAACAGAAAAATTTTCTTACTGAAGATGCTGGAATTTCAAGTCCTAGTACTAGTCTCTCTCAAATGCTCCCTCATCGGAATGGCATATCTCTTCCTCCTTTCTGCCTTGAAAGATAACACAGGGATATCTATGAACCTTCACATTTGTGTAAACAGTTATAATCAATGAAAACCCAAAAAAGAGGAGAGGGCTTTTAATATGTTTGCAACATTCCTAAAGAAACAAAAACATGACATGCTTTACTTTCGTATATCTTGCTTTCATATACACTTATCAATATTTGTATTTTATTTTGAAACATGCAGCACTATAATTTGTTATAAGCACCATTAATTCATACTTGGAAATAATAAATAATTTGGGGGGAGAATCAATTAACCTATTTAAGATTAAAATTTCTAACAAGGTTTTAATAGAAAGTTTGCTGGTGATTGAATATCACAATCTCCAAGTCATTTGCTTGCAGAAAAGTGTTTACACTTCAACTGATAATGAATTCAAACAGAATCAGAAATTGAAAACATTAGGATATTATTGTTGTTGTTGTTGTTAACATTATTAGGATAATATGCTGCAATATTTTCTAGACTGACTACAAGCATTGGAAATAAAGGCATGATTTGGCAGTAGATTCTCCTTTCTTCAGGGGTCAGTCCCAGACAGTATTGATCAGGTGGAAAGGAATTTGACCCTATCTCCTTAGTATGTGTGGCAGAAGGCTCACACATAGTTCTCCCTGTTTACATGAGGCTACTGGATGAGGTTACTTGTCAGCACAGGGTTAGTGTCATTGGTAAACTGATATATTGATTGTATATATCAACCTGGTTGACTGAGTGATATTGTCACAATCTTGCCTTGGTGCGTGGTACTAGGAGTGTCTGGATAGGGAAGGACAGGCTCGACCCTGACAAAACCCAGTAGCTCTATGTTCACAGTCATTCTCACGCTCCCAGGGTTTTTCTATCCTTAACTCTGAATATAATCACACACATCCAAACCGAACAGGTATGTATTTTGAGGACTTTCTTGGACTCACAGCCCCTGCTTAAAGAGCAAGCAGGAGCTGTGGCCAGGAAGGCTTTTGCACAAATCTGACTAGTGAATGGATAGCGATGCATCAGTGTACCAAGTGCACCAGTCCCTAGATTGGTGGGCCTACCCACAATCATTCATCCTTTAGTCATTAATTTTCTTGATTACTGCACTGTGCACTCTATATGAAGTTACTTTTGAAGACCACTTAGAAGTTTCATCTTTTTGAAGTATCATTATTAGAAAAGAAGATAGTTGTAGTGATCCAATATCAGTATGATTCCAAAATCCCACTGGACAGTACAGAAGTGCTGAAACAATATTTGCTACCTTTCCTGAATTTTCCCTTTCCAAGAAATGTATTCTACCTGGTTGGAAATCATATTAAGTTCAACCTATATGGAAGATCATGAGTTCCATATCCTATATAATACAGCAAACCTTAATGTTACATGAGATCAGCTCCTATAATACATAAAGCAAAGTATGAAGACACCTTATTAAAAAGCAAAAATACATATGAGTTCCTCCAGGTTATTCCACTGCTCTTCACAGGCCAATCCTTCCTGTTTTTATCCCCAGATTGTCTAGATAAATGAAAAGTACTTGGGCAAAAGATAAGGAAAAATAATTGGGTGAGCATCATTGTAATTGTAAAAATGTGCTAATATTTTATAAATGTAAAACCTGTTATATTAAGTAAAATGAAAATTCAGTGGAATTATATAAAACCAAGTGCAGTTGATTTTAGCTAGATGTTTGTTTACTTGTTTTATAAGAACACAAAGTTACATATAAGTCAATACTTGCTTCTTTGGCCCTTGATGCATAATAATTCAAACAAGAGATATTTTCTACTCTCCTCTAGGTTATACTAAACGTCAACTCCTGAAACATGGCTGGTATTACCAATGATGAGGTATGCTGAGAAGATTTGGTCAAATATACCTCAAAGACCCTAGCTTTGCCCCTTCCTGAACTACAGTTTTTTTTGTTTGTTTGCTATACTGAGTCTAGTATAGAATAAAGTTTTCTATTAGGATAAAAACTTCTTTAGTTCATGCTATGTAACTACTTGAAATATATATCCACAAATATGATCAGAAGGCATCCTGCTACGAGACAACAAAACAACTGAAAGTAAGAAAGAAAAGGTCCAGCAATTGGTTTGTGACAGTCTTTATACAATACATTCCTGAAGCTTATAAAGCATGGATCATATTAGTACCAGAATGAAATTATTGGGAAATCCATGATTTGTGAGCTTTCTTAAGGAAGCATGACCTGAAAGTACAAAAAATAAATAACACGCTCCAGAGAAAAATCTAGTGACTCCTGCATTCAAAGTACCATACAACGCTGATATCTTAGAAAAGAGTCTTACTTTATTTCAAATCTTAAAAATTAATCAAATGAATGTGGTATTGGAATGATAGAATGTGGTACTTATAATTTATAAGCTAACCTTATGAATATGATTTACATTCAGTGTATACTGTAGAGGCTACTGCTAAGGTGCTGTTCATTGAGTATTTAACAGAATCAGTAGTTACAAATATTAAGAAACAACACAGAAACCCTATAATATCTAATATAGAAATAACATCCATTTGTGGAAGGCACTATGCAATTAAACACAATCATATCTATTTTTAAAAATGGATATATAAAGAGAAAGCTGGTAAGGAAAGTATAAACTCAACAAACAGATGAAGACCAAAGCATTCATTTTTATTACTTTCAAAAAAGGAAAACTTACATTGACAGCATAGTCAAATTTTCTTCAAAATGATTTATTACAGTGTACTTAGCTAATCTTTTCTAATACCTTCAGAATTTCTCTTTAGTTATTTCTCATCTTAGAGACGCAAATATGGAAAATCAATAAGGGCTAATTCTTCAAATTATTTTCAATCAAGTTCTACTTATGTCATTGATATGGACAGTTAATAGATGAAAAAAAAAGCCCTACTAGAAAACAATTGAAGAAATGGGCATTTAACCCCTCAAACACATTCCTCCTCTCTCTGTATTCCAAACATTAATTCTTATCCTTAAGCCAGGAAATCTGTATGCTATTTTAAGTCTACCATTCATCTTCCTTCAGTGTCTTTGATTAGCCTAAATTTATTGCATAGTCACTTTAGTACTGGGCAGATTATGGAAGAAATTTTCTACAATATTTATTGACATACGTTTATGATATAACACCTTTTTCCTCAGATACTTTTCAGCTTCCAATCCGTTTTAAAAATTACATAAACTATATAATTTTAAAATAATTAATCTCTGATTAATAATTAAATACAATCTCTGTCAACTGATTTGTAAAATTATGTAAAAATGAATTTATTTTTAACCCTCAATATTTAGAAACTTGGTAATTAGACTGATCATTAACTAAGTGGATGAGTTATCTGTTCAATCATCAGAACTGAAATGATTTAAAGTTGTATAAAAATATCACAGTATCTCTAGGTCAGAAATCACCTTTAAACTGACAGCAAAGAACAACAGCAAATGAAGTGTCTACAGGTATGGAAATGTTCTGTCAAAAGGAAAGATCTGTGTTCATGAACACTTAACGATTGTAACAGGCCTACACAAAACATATGCCTATTTATAAACATGGGGGATGTTATATGCAAAATATGTACATTAAAAAAATTAAACAAGCTTGGATTATATTCTTTTAAAATCAGGTAAATCTTCTAATAGATTTCTTGGATGTAAATTTTTGTGTAAATATGAAAAGGTCACATCAGTCTATATTTAAAGTTAATACTGACAATCTTATCACATTTTAAAATCTACATATATAATTTCACATCTTAATTCTTTTTATCTTAATGCCCTTACATGTTCAATGAAGTAGAACTCTTTATCTAACACCAATAAACCAAAGTAACCAAGAATTAGGTGGGTATCACTGTCAAATGTAAAAGTCAGGTTAATGTGCTGGAAATACTTTTGATTACATTCTGGAAAAAGTGAAGGCCAGTATAGGACTGGAGTTCTTTTTCTTGTTTGAAAATTGTTATTGAAGTTGAAATATTTAGCCTAATACGCTAACCTTCCAAAACTTTTACAAATTTAAGTGAGCAGCAGCTACTGACTTCACTTTGAGGAGCAGCATTTAATCTGACAGCTTTGCCCTTGATAAAGACGCTAGAAAGTTATCATCAAGCAGTTATTTCTTACACATTAGTATCATTAGTACATTCCCAGACTTTTACTAGTGTAAACCATGTCATGCATACTTTGGGAAGTAATGGGACTTTCAAGACTTTATCTGTCTCTTTAATACTTACAGTCTTATGCAAACAATAGATAAGAGAAAAAATAAGTAAGTTGCTGATCCTCACATCTTCAGGAACTGTAATGTTTGCTTTCATTGAGCATGCCAAAAACTCAGCAAAGAATTATCAAATTAAAATATGTGGCAAATATTTACAAATATCAGTATCAACTCAATGTGAGTAGACTCAGACCTAGGAGCCACATTCAATATCTATGTAGAGGATTCTAAATCTTAATTCCACGTTCCAGCAGGAGCAGCAACCAACAGATCATTCTGATTTTAAAACAGCTGTCAGGGCGGGTATGTACTGGAAGGGTGCTTAATCTAGATCAAGTGATCGCATCACATGATGCTTGGGGAGCTAACGCGAAGTGAAGTCAATTCGTCCTGGGGCAGGCCAGTAACTGGGGCCCCCGCTTACCTTTGCCTCCCCCAAATCGGGCTCCTCCTCGTAGTAACCCTGCCCGGATTCGTAGGCAGCAGCTATCGCAGGCTCGCGAGCGACTAACAGTACGACAGCAGCAGCAGCCAGACAGCAACCCAAGGAGAATAATCCCAGCAAGTGCATTGTGCAAAAGGCGGCAAGCGCGACCGCAGAAGCCGTAAAGACAGCGTGTGGTTGACGCTGTAGGGCTCCCCTCCACTCCTGGCACTCCTTTGGCAGACCTTTAAGCAGCGGGTTCCCCGGTATGGGGCAAAAGAATGGGGCCACGAAATTCCCTCCCACCCCTTCGCCTGCTGGCTGGCCCGCTCGCTCGGCGGTCGCGTTTTCTTTTTTCTTTTCCTCCCGTTTGTCTTCTTCCAAAGTTGCGTGGGGTTGATTAGGGGCAAAGGGACCTTAAGAAACCGGACATCCGAACCGGGCTCCCCCGGTAGCTGAGGGAGATCAACGGAGTTTCCGAGGCAAAAGAAAGGTGGAAAGTGTCCTCTTCAGCCCCCGGCCCCGCCAGGGGGCTCTATGCCAGCCAGCTGGGTAGGGGCAGCAGCCGGCTTCAGTTACCTCCTCGCTTCTTCGGGTGCCTTGTCAGTGGCAGCCGGGCTAGCAGAGGACGGGCAGCGGGAGCCTCTCCAACGCGTGGAGCTGTGCGGCAGCGGTAACCGCAGGGGCGGGCGGGCATGGCTAAAGCGCCCTCTGCCTGAGAGCGAGTGGCTGGTGAGGGAAGGAAAGGGAGGGAAGGAAAGAGAAAGGACGGAAGGCGCCCGGGTCGTGTGTTTCTTGAGTTCTCACCCCTCCCTGCTTCGCCGCCTTTCCCTCCTCCTCTTCCTTCGTCTGTGCTGCACTTTCCCACAAGTAGCCGCTCGCCTCGTAGACTTTTCCCCAAAGACGCGAGGAAACGCGAGACGGGAGGCTCATGCGCCGGGCCCGGGCCAAGGCTAGTCAAGAAACCCGAGCCACGCGCTGCTGAAGTGCACGCGCTTCCTTCGAAGCTGCTGCTGCTCCATCTCTCTACTGCTCAGACCCGCTGGTCTCATGTTATTGGAACCTTAAGAGTGCCGCAAAGCAGGGGAGGAAAGAAGAGGGCTCGCCCTTCAGGCAGCACCTCTCCGAGGCCCAGGATCCAAGTCTTTCTTCCGCTGGACCGTCTGGCGCTGCCCGCGGCAGATATACCTGTACCTTTGAGTTTAGCAGAGTAGTGCATTTCTGCGTGATATACCTGGGAGCCAATTTCAGAAGATGCTTATGCTTTCTTCTGTATGTCGTTCCAGGGTTTTGCTTTTTAGTGTGGCCTTGAAGGACACTAATTTTACTTGGTTTTAGGCAGGAATCGTCGTCTTCTGCATTGTGCAACAGTAAGGACATGGTATAGTTACTGTGTTGTGCCATGCAAGAGAAATTAGAGGACTGATAAAAAAAGGTTGTCGAAGCTTCTGCATGTTGTCTTAATTTGAGCAATGAACCATTTGGGGCAGTGATTTTTAACCTTTATGATCTCTAATAGTACTCCAGTTTATTCATGCAAATAAAACTGTGTTAGAGCCAAACTCTGCTGTCCAAACATTACACTTTAAAGGATCTATATAGACAAACATCACTTGCTGAGACCTTTTTAGATGCCCACTCATGAGTAAGCCACAACTCCCTTACCCTCTTCACAGGGAAGATCTTAGGTTGGAGAAATGACAGGAAGTGATAGGCATGTGGTAGAATGAGGCTTTCTAAAGATCATTCACTCTTTCTTGGTAGAGATACAAGCTTTCTGTTCAGATAGGATATTTGGTCCACTAGGCTGTCCAGAATATTTGAGTCAATGGTAGGCATGCTATTATCTCTGCTTGCTCGTTTTTTTTCTTTTTAAACTGGAAGAATTGTATAAAAGCAAAAAGAAATAATCTCTCACTTTGTCCTACATGAAATATGGAACTTGTGGATTTACAATCACAATTGGGACTGAAATTTCTGTTGTGATCAGAATTGAATCAGGCCCGCTATTATGACAATTTTTATAGCAGTTGTTAAGTGAATCTCATATCCATTAAACAAATCCAGCTTCTCCAATGGGCTTTCTTTTGCCAGAAATTGGCAAAAAAGATCACAAATCACATGGCTGCAGGATGTTACAATCAGTTGTGAATGCAAGTGGTTACAAGTGCCCAAATTGTAATCACATGACTGTGGGGGTGGTGCAGCAGTCATAAGTATGCATACAAGTCATGTCCCTTTTTGCAAGGCTATTGGAACAAGGTCTCCCCTTTGGGAAAGATGCACACTGGATTAAACAGGAGAAATTATTCTAATCTTGGATTGAGGAACATATATGGCAGCTCCCGAAATGTTTGGTGAGGAAAGGTACCTTTCCTATCAGAGACAAACAACATAACAAAAAGCAATCCTTCTGCAAGAAGATTATTTCAAAGTCCTCTGCTCCAATGTAAGGCAAAGGTTGTTCATGTTTAATATTCTAAGCATCATCATTTAAGTTACCAATATCTGGGTTCCATCAAGATAGTATTCAGTTATAAAACCAAATTATAAATAGAGTTGTTGGCAATATTTTCTACTGCTGGGCATTCAGCAGTGGTTGCAGTTGTGAAGGCTCAAACCAGAAATATACTCCAAATAATTTGTACAAGCATTTATGTTTGTTTTGGTCTTGAGCCTACGCCTTTCAGAGGCTGCTTCAGTCCTGGCCTCTAGGAAACCCATTGCTGAGATGCTCAGTTCCATTTGCCTCAGGGCACTTAGCATTGAGACTGGCATGTCCTCCTTCTCTGCTGCCCAGCGCTGGATCCACTCTGAATATGCACAGAAGAGTTGTACATTATGTGATTTTTCTGTGTACCAGAAAAACTGATCTTGGACACAGCTTTACAGCCTAATGATAATATTTACATTTTACATCTTTTGCATACAGTTGAACCACAATCTTATAAACAATGGATGTTTTTATCTATCTGGCCTAGCTCGGTCTAGTTGGCTCAGTCTGGAAAGAAAGCACGGAGCTTCATATACCGCAGAAGGTATAATTTATTTCCTTTTTAAAAAAAATAAATAAAGGGAGAGGGGGTTGTTGATTCTTTTAGGAACCAAAGGTTTAGGTAACAGATCATCTGTTAGACAAATATATGGGTTCATGCATTTCCTTAGTGATTGGATTTAAAGAACCACAGGTATTTGGCACTCTAATGTTCTTGCTAGATGAAAAACATCAGCTAGCACAAAATCCTGTTGCCTGTCTCAGAAAGAGTGAGATCACCAGATAATTTTTATCTACTTTCTGCCATTTGCACTCAAGATTCAATTTGATGTGCTGGTTTTGTCTAAGCAAAGCCATAAATGGTCTAGGGCCTAGGCTTAAGTTTTCTTATAGATTACTAATTACTTTCATGCTTCAATACTAACTGCAGTAGTGAAGTGATAAAGGTTTGGAATGGGACAAGAAACTGCACCAAATAAGTAGATACAATCCAGAATAATTTATTTCTATAGTATTTGGTTTAAGACCTTTTAAAATATTTTTCTTTTTAAATTATTTTTTAAAAACATTAATTTCATATTGTTTTGGAATTTTTGACAAAAATAGATATCACAAATAAATCCATTGTTAAGATAAAGTTGATTAGCATTCAAATAGTCCAATAATATTTATATATTATTATATAAGAAGACGGAGCTATATCAGTCAAACTTACCTATATAATGCAGAGAAAGCATATTGTTTCAAATAACAAATATTTCATAATTCACGTTTTGAAAAGAAACATCATTAACTTATTGTCATAATTTGTAAGGTGGATATCTAATCTATTTACATATATTTTAAGATCTTTTTAAGATCAATGGAATTTAGCAACACATGCACACTTTGGTACCAAATAAATACATTTCTAAAAATACTGTGTATATGGTGTCTCACTTTCCTTAATTTAAGCAAAGGTTAAGATTTAACCATTTAAATGATTTTAAGAGTTTCTATCAATGGAAGCTCTATGAACTACTATTGACATCCAAACTTTTAATCATGTTATTATTGTATTGTACAGTAGGCAACTGTCAAGTACATTCCTCTGTACGGTCTAGTCATATTATGATATGGCCACATTTTTGTTTAAATGTATGAAGATGGAAAATGGTTGTTCAAACACATGGCTATTTTAGAAGCAGGATATATGAATTATAGGAAATGTTGGATTAGCAAAAAAAAAAAAAGCTGAAAGCAAAGGAAGAAACAATTCTAGTAGCACTACAAATATTGTTTCTTTTTTCATTTTCCCTTCACTTAGTTAAAAATGAGACTAAATGCTTAAGGTATAAGACTCTTTAAATAGTATTTTGGTTATACTAAATATTAAAGAACATTATTTGCAGCTGAATGTCTAAAGAGTCATGACTAATCTAATATGAACAAAATAATTTGCTTAAATTTCAGTAGAAATTATTTGGGATTCATGTTACCTAAGATGTTCTTTAAACTGGTCCAAGATAAGAATATTGTTAGGATACTTTTTAAAATTGGCAAGGAATGAGTGTAATATGTACAAATTCAGAATTTCTGCTATTTAAATTTTGTAGGTCAATTCCATAATTCTGAGCAATTTTGTATATTACGGTACTTATAGATATTTACTACAAGGTGGTTTAAATGAAAGAAAATGGATCACAATGTTTTAGATACTTTTCGTTTTCTAAATCCAGTATTTGAACAAATCAAGATGCTTAAGAACTACTGGAAAAAAGGAATAATGTATAGCCATTTTGCAATTTTATGCAAGCCATAATACATTGCTAGGATTTCACTTTTGAAAGATGCATAGTATTCAGGGGTTACATGATTTAAAAATATTTGTCAACCATTTTAAAGGTTTTTTATGAAATAAGAGTCAGGGTTTTTTTGTTCCTAGGTAGTAATTACACATGCAACTGTGTAATATATATACAATAACATTAAGTTTGTCTCATCTGTAGTTAAGTCATGTAGTGTAATCTGTAGTTAACCAAGGAGGACTTGGTTTAATAGACAAATGAAATTACAAGAAGTTCTAAAAGTCCTAATTTTCAACATGTTCCTTAAAGAACTACAACATCACTTTTTCAGTTATTATAGGTACAAAATTATTAAAACTATATATGTCAACTGAGGCACAGAAAAAAGTATGAAATTAGTTATAAATGTTAGACTTTTCAGTTATGTAGTGTATATACTGTATAAGCTGAAATTCCGTGGTACATCACCACAATAATTCTGTTTTGAGATAAGACACAGAAAGGTATCACAAAGCTTTGTAGAAGTTGGATTACTTTTTTTACAAACCTGTTAAGTGTTAATATGGTTCAGAATTATAACTAGTAAATAAATGCAATGAAACTAAAGCTTTAGCTTTTTAAAAAAATCAAAAGAATATATACTTTATAATCTCTGTAGTGCATAATGAGAACCATACCATGATATAAATTTCTCCAAATTTTTTAATGAATCTATGAAGTCAACAGCAAATATATTCTCCTATAACTATGTAAAATATGCCACGCTGTTCTTTAAGCCTACACATTGCTGATATAATTTTTTTCTTCCTTGTAGTATTTGTATTATAAAGGGAAAAATGCTGAAAACAAATGTTTTAAATGCTTACTTTAAAGTCCAAATCTGCATCTAAAATTAGGAGATTTTTTTTACTCATTCCCTCCTCAGTTTACGAAACATGTACATTATGTTCCTTAGAAAGTCATGTTTTCATTTTATTTAGATCTATTGTCATTAATTGCCACTGCATCAGGAGGCCAGAAAAAGAGATGTGTCAATCATAGATAATAGTAGATGGGGTCAGTGGTGGGATTCAAATAATTTAACAACTTGTTTGCCCAGGATCAGGTTGGCTGTTCTGGGAGGCACGGCCCATCCCGGTCCTCCAGCTCTGCTGCACATGCGGACGAGCTTCTCGCGACGGCCCACCTGACCCTGGTGAACCAGTTGTTAAGTTACCACCACCACCCCGCTATCAAAGTGGATCCGCTGCACTGCAATGGAGAAACGGCAATGGAATGGCCGGCACAAGGGAAGGAGGAGGAGGACGAGGAGCAGGGAGAAGAAAGAGGGAAAGTGGCCTTCTTCTCTTGTGCTGGCCACTCCGTTGCCCATTTCGCTTAGCAGGAGAAACTCTGAAAGACAGTTTTTCTGTTAAATAGATGGCTGATTTAGCCATTAGGTTAAATACACAATCGATTAAACTGTAGCCAAACTGGAACCCCTTCTTTGTAGATTCATATGTGAATGGGTCTTTACACTCACAATTGCATATTTTAAATGTTAATTAAATTTAGTGTTGCTGGAAGATTCCACTTGATCTAGGGATCTTCTGCTTTATACCTTGCATTATGGAGTTCTATAAGGATACATTTTATTTTCTTTAATCTTTAATTTCTAACATTTCTATGAAGCCACCATAAGAATCTAAATAATGCAATATCTCCAGGCCTATTCAGATATAAATGTTTAATTCTAGGGAAAGTGGTTATCAAGGAGCTGCTTTCAATGTATTTATTGTTGTTTGAATTATAGTTTTACACTGTCTTGAAATAAATAATAAAATAGTAATATAGTATTATTAATATATAAACTGATACTTGATGCTTATTGAACCTGGTAACACAATCTTAAGTTAATTGTATGCAAATCTAGTATAAAAATGAGATCAATAAGTCAGGTGTTCTGGAATCAAATATATAATCTGATTTGCTATTTAAGATAAATTTATGAAGTAAAATAATTTGTAATCACTTTAACAATTAATAATGAATATTAAGATCTAGGTATTCAAAAAGACTTGAGAAGAATAATTTTTGGCAAGAATGAGACTTCCTAGTATAATGTGTATGGGTTTTTTCCTTTGACATAAAGTACATTTCCATTGCGATTTGGTTTTTAATCTACTCACAGGACTATTTTATTTTTAACTTTGGGAGCTATCAGGTTCATAAATAATTAAATAATATAACACTTCATATTACATACAACTTAAACAAAATTGAAAGTATAAGTGATTAATCACATTTGAAACTGACTGCCATACAGATCTGTTTTGCTTGATATGTAGAGATATAGAGAACCTTAATATCAATTTTTTGAAAAAAAGGAAATTATCAGAAATAATTAGAAAATCTAATGTCAATTATAATTTTTAAATAAGAGAATTAAATGTTTATTTGGATTCATAATAACGAGAAACCTGACATATTGGGTTCCATTTCTTTTAGTATAGATTCAAACATCTATGTTGAAGAAACAGATTATATTTATTTAACAAATGTTTACCTTTAAAACAAATCTAGAAAAAAAAGCTATGTCTAGAAAAGAAGATTATTTTTTTCCCCATTTTATCTTTGGTGGAATAACATTGAACTGAGATATTTCCCAGCTGACAGGTCCTGGTGAATTCCATTTTAGCTCTGTATTACTGAATTAGGGAGCAGAGGCCATGCGCCTTGTAGCCTCTTTATTGTTGTATGGTTCCGCTAAGTTGAGTCTTATGCGAGAATTTCTGTGACGTATGACTATCAAAAAGCCAAGGCCTCCCTAATCATTTGGCAGTTGATAATGGCTCTCTGCCAATCCTATAGTCTCCTTCTTGTTATTGGTTAGACTTAAGTCCCTTAAGATTAATAGCATGTGACATTTGGATTTTATTTTAACTTCAGAGAAAAAAGGAACATATACAACAAGATCACAGTGGAGAAATCCTTTAAATATGTACTCTATTTCAGCTATCCGAATGCTTCAGGCTTTTATCTGAAGCACATCTATTCTGAGAAAATCCTATTAGGGCTTGAGGCTTATAGTATTTCACTATGAAGTGAAAGTTAAATGTTAATTTAAAATAAAAATAAGATGTTACTATTTCACATAAATTTAATTCAGATTTACAAAAAACATAGTCGTTTCATCAAGTTTATTTTTTTAGAGACAGCAGTAAAATAATACATGAGATTTCATTTCCTAGTTCCTAATCAAGCCTATACTGAAAATATAGTATTTATAGTATTCTAATTTAGTAATACTAAACAATTCTGTAATAATTTCCTGTGATTTGTTGCAAAAGTCTAGCAGTAATCTTCTAATATTCTCCTACCAAATATTTGTTTAGGCCAATTAAGCCACTGAGACTTCTAATTCAAGTATTCCAATTTAAAAATGAGACTGTCTAATTACTTTAACACAAGGTTAAATAGGTATTATAGAATAAATTCTTTATTAGACACTACAAAAACTGCATGTTTTAATGTTTATTTTATACCTACACATAAATTTAATTTCTTTTTACTTACCCACTCCGTTCTCTACTGCTCTTCACCAGTGTCTAACAAGTAAGATAATCTAGTTATTTTCTCTCTATTGTACATTCATAAAAATATTAAGAGGAATAGGAATATCTTTAATTATAAGCAAAGCATTGCATCCATTATAATAATGAACAATATTAAGCTTTTCAAACAGTT
>JANHFL010004196.1:47644-62928 GCA_032468155.1 Oxyrhabdium leporinum
GCCCGAAATAGATCTATACCAGTCTCTCTGAATTTTTAAGAACATCAGTAAAAAATATAATCACTCATATATATATACTTTATATATATATATATATATATATATATATATAAAGTATATATATAAAGTATATATATAAAGTATATACTTTATATGTGTAAATAAGAGTTGGGTATACTTGGAGAAATATAAAGTCAAACTGGTACAGTGGGAAACAATTGTTTATTATGGAACAAGAAGAGATAGGATCAAGAATAAATGAGTACTGAATAAACATGGATTATTATCAACTGAACAATATGAAATGTATACTATCAAATTTGGTCAGACCTCCTTTGGAATCATTTTCCAATAAATAAGATTAACATCCTTTCTTCACTGTTTAAAAATTAATGAAAACTTGGTTATTTAAGGAAGCATTAAGGAACTGAGATGTGGAAGATCTATGAAAGTTGGACAGCATACAAATTTACTATAACAATTATTAAAATTTGTCGCATAGTTAGCCAGATGTTAATTGCATTTGCCATTTTTGTATACCTATTGAGTCCTTAGCAAGGAACTGGGATAGGCAAATGAGGATGTTTGATGGTGTTACAGATATTGTCACAGACGTAAGCAGTTCCAAGTAAAGCTGCCTTTTGTAACTGATGGAAAGTGAATTTTGTCAATGCCAATGGTGTTCAAGTGGTGCTTTAATTGTTTGGGATTGCACCCAAGGTATCTATTACTATTGGTACTACTCTTGCTTTCATTTGTCACAGTCATTCAATTTATTTAGAAATTTGTAGGTCTTTATTATATACTAGTATATAATAACACTTTATTATTACATTATAATATTTTTATAATTATTATAATATAATGTGTTTTAATTAGTATAATATATATTGTGCATTATTATAATATTATTATTACATTATTACATTAATGATATTTTATTATTACACAACAATTAATTGTATAATTAATTTACTGTTAGTATTATATATCTCGGGTATATGTTGGGGTGCTGTTAATATTGTTGCTGTTTTACTTTTTAAAGTTAATATTGTGCGTATCACACAATCTTAATTTAAAAAGCAGTAATTCTTAATTCTCTACTACGAATTAAAGGGCTATTTTTCTTTAGTTTGCAATTAAGATTAAAGATTGACACTAATTGTGCATGCATTAAATAAATAATTAAATAATAGTGACACATATACCACGTTTTGTCATTATTAAGATTTGGTTTGAATTTAGCTTAAGGGGAAGCCTCAAAGCATAATAGCAATAACAATAGCACTTAGACTTATATACCCCTTCACAGTGCTTTACAGCTCTCTCTAAGCAGAGAGAGTCAGCATATTGCCCCCAACAATCTGGATTCTCATTTTACTAACCTTGGAAGGGTGGAAGTCTGAGTCAATCTTGAGCTGGTGAGGAACAAATTCCTGGAAGGGAACTGAATTAACTTGCAATACTGCATTTTAACCATTGTGCCACTATGGCTCCTGGTTGGATGGGGCTAAAAATAACATGCAAAGTTTAAAGAACAAAACAGTGCATGAAACAGTGTATGGACATGTAGAAGCAAGGATGGTTTGCAAATATTTAACTCTATTTTCTCATTTCTAAAAAGACTTATTTTATATCTTTAATTTCTTTGATTTACTATTTATTCTTTATTTTCACTTTTATTTTATTTTTAAAGACACTTGAAGAATAAAAATAGAAAAGGGGAAGTAGACTGAAAGGTAATATTAAGAATACAAAAATTGCATAAAAGACATTCTTACACATTAGGCTGGACCAGAGATAATCATGGAGACTTTAGCACTTCAAGAACTAATATTAGAATCAGACTGAAGATCAACAATAACAACTAAAATAATAAGAATAAACAGTAATTTATAGTTAAACATGCAATCTATACTTAACTGACTATTAAGTGCTATTCCTTATTGCTTTTCTATGCTATGCGTAGTCCAATGAGTATATTGTCTATAATGAGATAGTCCAGCAGAGAGTGTGAGAAAATAGCCATTCTTCTATGTCTCTTTATTCATGTTGCTATGAAACAACTATATCAATAATTGTTTCATTATCACATGTGTATTACATTTTTTCCTAATTATGTATTTAAAGCATTGTAAAGAAGCATTGTTTGAGTCCTGAAACATCCTTATTAATTCAAAGAAATTACTGCAACATGCGGCAAGCAACTCTAGAATTTGTCGCTTGTCAAAAGCAGTTTCAGTTACATTTTCTGAATGCACTAGAATTTGAACTTTCATAGATAAAACTAATATTGTTAATTTTCAAATAAAAAGAAAACCATGACTCCATTTATGAACTCCTCACTGAACTTCAGTTCTCTAACTACCTTAGAAAATAATAAAATTTTACAACTCTTGAAAATAGCCCTACATTTTCTCTGGCTATTCCCAAGATATGTTTGTAAAAAAAAAAGTTAGACCAAACAGAATTCCATCAAGAAATTCCTCAACTCTAACCTTTAAGGGTCAGAGAATGCAGCAGACAGTTTGTTGTCTTGAAGAGTGACATCAGTTTGTTTCTATTCCAAACAAACCTTCAGATGTTATCTATTGGTCTCTCAGGAGACCTCAACACTAAACTTCTGAGATCAACAGTAGCACTTTCTGCAGTATTTTCAATAAGGAAAGATTTTAATAGGGAAGTTATCCTTCTCACTAATCATTTAGTAACAATTCATTGAACAGATTCAGTAAGTGAACAGAAGATGTTCTCTGAATAATTGTGTGCAGTGTTTCTTCATTCATTCAGTGAAAGAGCACCAAACATCTATTCCCTCAAGACATGCTTAAAATAAATTTTATTTTAGAAAACACACTTTCCCCAGGACATTTAAAAAGTACTTTCTCAATTATGCAAATATATTTACTATAGTGGAAGAATATACTATATCAGGAGTTCAAGTAAGAAAGAGAGAATGGTGTGTGAGGAGAGAGAGGGGAAGCTCTTGAAAGGGGATCACATATGAAGGAGTACTGAACTAGACCTATTCCTACAGTTCTCTCACACAACCCATTTTGACTTCCTTATTTCAGACCTTACACTTGTCTGGGGCATTGTGAAAAATAAGTTACGAGATACTGAGTGGCACAACTGCTGTTTAATTCAGTGAAAGAGACTGGATAGTTTTCTCTGGATAGTTAATTCTACTATCACACTGTTCTCATTATTAGGAAGCTTTTCCTAATATTCATCTGGAAAGTATCTTCCTGTAACAGAAATACATTACTCACATATAATATAAATAATATAAAAGAATATAAGTATTGGTTTTCTTCTATATGACATCCTTACAAAGTGCAATCATAACTCCTCATTTATTATCTTTAGTTAGAACTAAATGCATTAGTTCCCCCAGTTTTCATACACACACTCTGAAAGACTGGTAGCCAAAACTGATCTCAATATTACAGGGAGACTATCATTAATGTAAAATAAAGTGGAAGTATTATTCCTTGAAACTACTTTGTTGGTACAACCTAAACTTGCATTTGCATATTTCTTTTTGCAGCCACATACATTGCTTTCAAGATGTTTTCACAAGTATCATTGTCCAGGTATCCTTTAAGTCTGCATTTGATTTCTGTTTTCTGTAATTCCTGTAATTAACTAGTCAAATACTTCCCATTGTTTTTTTGACAAGATACTACTGATGGGTATACTTTGCAGTCTTTGAATCAACTCTTTATCTGTTTAATTATATATTTCTCAGAACTAACTTCACAAGCAAATTATAAATCACAAGCAGTTTGACAACATTTTATTTTGAAGTTAAAATATACCATATCTATAGTAGTCTCAAAACTTGAAATTAAGTTAATGACCGCAAAATAAGATATAGTTTTTTACAAATTCATGCTTACTTTTATAATTTTCTAGATTTTTAAGATGTGAAATGACCAAAAGTGTTAATTGTACTCAGATTATTTTTGTACATATTTGTTTATCATGGATGGTGAAAAAATTATGAAAATTATGTCAGGTGTTTATTCATTAAATACTAATTTCAGCAATTTTATTACATTAAAAACTTTGCAGGACTAGTTGGAGATTGAAACATGTTATAGTTGAAAGACTAACTTGGAAGTTAAAACAATTTCTCATAGAAGCACTATGCCCACATCTGTAAAGTACCGAAAAAAGAAATAAATTAATAATTGATTGTACTTTCATGCAATGCAGTTCAACTTCTTATATAACAAGCAACAGATTTCAATTTTGTTGCTTAGGAATTGTAATTTAAAATTAGGTACCTGAATCCTGACTGTAATGAAAAGCTTATTAAGCATTTCTCCAGAAATTGTTGCCAAATATGTCTGCATCCTTTAAGACCACTCCCATAATGTCTGGGAAATATTAATAATATCACATTGTTGAACTGTCAGATTATTTAGCTGTTCACAAATGCAAAGGTCTAGCCTTCTAGCATATTAGTTATTGCCACTATGTTAATGAACATTTCTTGAGGAGGAATAATTGTATAGAGATCTAAAGTCCCAATAGTATTTGAGTTTGGCAGTATGAAGCATAAATATTATGTGATTAATGAAGTCTTTTTATGGGCAAGGAAAATCTAAAGATGTTTTTAAAAGCTACACACATATGAATCCTTCTACCTTTAATTCAAAACTGCTCATTCTGCAATTTTGCAAGTGATCTACTTTGTAAGCAGTGGCTTGTTCCTGTGGGTATTTATTTCTCACTGCCTGAATTTGTTTTACACTAGTTTCTTCCTTGTAAGACAATATAAGTTCTTGTGCAGAAACTCTTTCAAAATAGAAAATATCCAGTTCATTAAAACTGGGCAGAATTTACTATTTCTATGTTGGGAATTTTTCCTCAGGTACATTTTTGACAATTTCAATCTTCTTATGAACTTTTACCTAATATTTATAAACTATATATGTAATTACGTCTAAGAGAAGAACCACTTGATCAAATGTTATCTATTCAGTGTAAAATTAAATGGTTCTTCCCTATTTCTCTATTTGTTACAACTTCATTGTGTATAATAATAGAACATCAGAGTGGTATGTAGTAAAGATGTTGGAGTACCAAAATAGAAACTCGGGTTCTGTTCTCTCCACCAACATGAATGATTGTAAAATGGTCATAGGCTACTTTTTTTCAGGGCTTTTGTAACTTCAAACAGTCACTAAATTAACTGTTGTAAATTGAGGACTACCTGTATTATCCCAGCACTTGTTCCTGTAGCTTTTCCATAGTAAGGTAAAAACAGCCTTTTTGGGCCAGCCATAGAACTGTTCATTAAAAGTTTTTAGCTAGCACAGAATTACTTTGCAGCTGTAAAAATGTCACAATTCATTTTATCTACACTATATACATTGCAAAGGTAAAGGTACATAAAACACTGCCTATAGTACTAGCACATTTGATCCATCTGCATATTTCAAATTGCGTTCACTAAACTCACTAAGGCATTATGAAATGCATCATTTCGAGTGCTATCTCTTTTTCGCTGTTGACTAGATAGCAGTTGACTCAGAAAGGTCAGTCACTGGGGCAATCATTATGACCAAAGTGAGATTAATATGGGAAATGCACAGCAGTTCTTGTAAGCAGCACTGGGTGTTCCTGCTATTCAAAGATATATATGAAGATCATTACCTGCTGTTATAGGCAGCATATACATGAGCAGTAACTCTCACTGAAAATGATTTGCTACAGTGATTTTTAAAGTAAGAAGTCAACAGTACAGTATGAAAGGACCTAGAATGAACTATTCACAGTAATGTCCGATAACTAGCTCATCTATTAATGTTACCTTGCTGCAATGTAAAAGAATGAATATTGTGGCAGCATTTTAAAAATTATAAGGCCATATGCAGATGGAATTTCAAGGAGTGTTTTTAAGGCATAGATATTATATAATCTTATCAAGCTTTTCATAACCAAGTTAGTATGGTGTGTCATATACTATGTATTTGTGCATTTATGTAGGAATGGAGCCTTGGTGGCCCAGTGGTTAGAATGCAGTATTGCAGGCAAAGCCACAGCCTGGAGGTCAGTCCAGATGGGGCTCATGGTTGACTCAGCCTTACATGCTTCTGAGTTAAGAGGAATACAAACTGTTTTAACAATGTGGGGCAGATAATAATTATTTTTATTTTGTTTATTTATTCAATTAGTATACTTGTTAAAAATATTGCTAAAATAAATGGGATAATATAAAATCTATTCATGTATTATTGCCACCTACATAGCCAAATATGTCAATAAAGAGTCAGGAAGGTTGAGCAACTCTGCTTATGACTTGGTAAAAACCATATATCTCTTGCATGGATATCTTCAAAAAAGGAAACTTAACATATGTGATCTATTTGCAGATATTTATACAAAGCATGTTCAGATAAATAGATATAATAATACACAAACAGAACTATAGAAGAGCAGACATTGCAGTAGAAATTTTTATTAGGAAAATACTTTGTCTCCATTATAACCAATGCCAAAATCTGCTCATCAATTTAATGAAAGTACTTTTTTGCTTGAAAAATAAACATCTTATTTTTAATTTTAATTATTTAAAATTAAACACTTAATTATTTATTTTGCATTTTAGAGGGTGATGTTATATGCTTTCTGTGCTGTTGAAATATGATCAAGGTCTCTTGTGTATTCTTTTCACAAGATATTACTCTGTTGCTCTTTTTGCTCATCAGAAATATCAAGAATCACTCTGCAAAATATGATTTCATATTTTTTTCACTATAAAAAACATAACTGCAAGAATTTCATACTTTAGAACATATTCATTTATATTTCATTTATTTCTACATATATTCATCTCTATATGCAGTTCTGGACTGCCACTATACCAGTAGGATGTTGGTGAGCAAGAAAATGTAGAGAAGAGCAATGAATATGGTAGTATGCATGGAGGCTAAATGTTATGAAGAAAGATTGATGGTCTGAAGAAGAGAAGGCTAAGGAGACATATAATAGCGAACCTAAAATAGGTGAAGTATTGTCAGGGAAAGATATAGATTTATTTTTCATAGCTCCCAACTGTAGTTCATAAAATGGTATAAGTTTTACAGAGGGACAATAAATGTCTAAGAATCAATTTATTGATCATGAATGTCATTAAGCAATGGAATAACCTGCTTTCTAGACCAATAGGTGCTATTTACTGGAATGATATGAAATTTCTTCTGAGCAGCAGGCTAAACTGCTCAGGAGGAGCAGGAAGACGTCCAAAGCTCTTTCCAATCCTACTGTCAGGCCCAAGAAATTAGGAACCAAGGCTGTTCAAGTGAGTACAGGTTTCTTCCATTCTAGTTCTCTAGAAGAATCTGAAGTACTAACAATCAAGATAAATTGATTGATTGATTGTAGGTAAGACTCAATGGAATTCAAGGAAGACTAGATTTAGATCTCTTGTGGGCACAAAGGGACTCCAAAATAACGATTCATTTGAGCCCTCCCTTGGGCCCAGCTTGTCATCTCCCATACCTACATTTCTATTTTTAATTTATTCTGAACTTAATCAATGGGAAATCGGGTGATGAAATTTATTGTCTTGAATGTCTCATATAGAGAATTGTTTTATAAGATAGTAAGTCATTGTAACCACAAAAGTGACTATTTAAAAGAAATCAGTGAAGTTATTACTTTGGAGAGGAAAAATAATAAAGATACATTTAAGAGCTTGGGAGACTGATTAGTCAAGACTCATAATTAATGAAAGACTGTTATAAATATAACATGTCTAACAATTGTATGTACTTTCATTTGATAATTTTTGAAGCATAGATTTATTCTAATGTTAGATATTTTTAATCAATATGCTATTTGGTATAATTTTAACTGAATTAAGATTCATTATAGTTTTTTTCATAACTAGAATATGTAGCAATAATAACATTCATTTAACATTGGAGTAAGTCATATTATGTCATTCTTTATCTCAACAGTTTTATCTAATAGAAATAAATGAATATTCAGAAAGGGGGTGCTCTTTCAGACTAAGTGATTTTCGTTGCTTCTCTGTTACTGTAGAACATCAACCTGGGATTCCATTAGAAACATTAGTGCTGCTAACGATCCAGTAAAAGAATGCAAATGACAGCTGTCTGCAAGGAGTATAAATCCTTCCATTCTCCAACGTCCACTCAGAGCTGAAGATGCTTCTTGAATGAGAAGCAAAACATCTTCAAAGAAAAACCAGAAAGTCCAGTTGCCTCTTGAAAAAACCACCTTTGGGATGTGCAGCTATCTGTAGAAAGCTCCTTGAGAGTTAGCAAAAGATTCTAGCTTGCATAGGATTATGAGCTATGTTTAGTCCTTATAGCATACTGAACAAAATGTGTCAAAATTCACAAATAATATTGTTACCATTAGAGAGGAATATTGCATGTGGCACAGGTTACAGCTAAGGTTGGTAACCTAGTCTACTTTTTTTCTACCTTACTACAAAGTATTATGTGAAAGCCTTGATTGATTAAAGTTATAATAGGTGGCAGAAGTTGCAGAATATGATGAGTTCCACATGATGGAAGTCCCTATGAAGATCATGACATATGTAAATGGCAAATAGTATGAATCAATGAACAAAATGAAAATAAATAAATTGTATATCTGTGAAACTAAGAGGAAGGAAAAGGATAGGATATGTAGGATTAAATAAAGGTGGTTCTGATTTCATGGACCTCATGGATGAATGTTGAAGAATGAGGTCATTTAATTATGAATGATAAAGCAAAAAAAATTCCAGAAAGTAGCGAATGGTATCATTTTGATTGCTGCACATGAAAGCAGAAATAATTTGGGAATAATTATTTGTTGCACTCAGGTGGTAATAAAAAAATTAATGTTGCCACCTTTGTGTTTCTAGTAATGTTGCCACAGATTTGTTTGAATCAGTGAAAATTTGTAACTTGAAAGTTGGTAAGTATAGTTTTATATCCTTGAGCTATGATATAAAACCAAACTTGAAATACAGACATTCCTTTGCTTATAAACATTCAAGTTTCAAGCTTTCACTGAAGCAAACAAACCTATCTGCGATTCCAACCTAGCAGGAACTGAAAGTCATGAAAAGTGTGCTGCCTACATATGCTTGGCAGCATTGTCACACATTGGAAAGCTGAGTGTACACCATTTAGGATGCAATCCTGTCCTGCTCTTCACTGATCTCTTAGTTATACTTTGCAGTATTCTTCCTTTGTATTCTGACTCTGGATTACAGTATGTTTGGCAGAAAGCATAACTACCATTTGTGTAAAATAAGAAGCGTGTTTTTATGCTTGTTTGGATTTACAAACAAAATCAAAACTGCGCCTTGGAATGTAACCTGTTCATAAGTAAAGGACAGTCTGTAATGCAAAACACATATTTTCTCTTTCAGAAAATTTTGAAACCACATTCACAAATGTGGCAACATTAATCTTCTAGTTTTGGCAACTAGTAACTTAGTAATAAGAGGAATAGTCATTTTTTCCAAAGTGTTGTTATAATTTACCAAACCTTTCCTCCCAGCAAATAAATCTAAATGAAATGTCTGCATGCATTACTGCATATTTTCATCTAGTATAGTAATGTGAACTGTAATTTTAAAACATAAAATAATAGTAGCATAATATAGCTTTGGATAATTTCTATTTGCAGTCTTGGCAGTACCACAGTCTCCTGTTCTTGCTTTAGCAACACATTGACTTGGAAAAAGAATTCATACCACATTTTTTATATTTTGATTGTGTTAGTACCTGAATGTACTACAGTATGAAATCATTTTAGGAATCTGTCTTAGCTGGAAGAAGTAAATACCAGGCCTTCTCCTAGACATCACAGGAGGGATGGGGGTGAGTGTGTGTGTGTGTGTGTGTGTGTGTTATACCCACTCCCATATACACACCCACACACCCACACGGACACACAAATTGTTGGAAGTGAGTAGGAAAAAAGCAACAAAAGATCAACAAAAGATCAATGACCTTTCAGAGACTTAAAATATTTATTACAATAATTCATTGCAACCCTTGGACCAATTAACCTACTGCAGCAGAGGCATCCCTAATTGGCACTTGTAAATGAGCAAAAGTGCAGGAAAAATTATTAAAACTCTATTCACTCTATTTTTCCAACAGAAGCCATTCCTGTTTCCTTTTGAGAAGCAGATAAAATTATGTCTGAATTAAATTGCTGCTAGTAATAAATTCAAGTGAGTATGAAGCACATAAAGTGCACTCTGTCACAATTCATTGCGTAAATTAAGATAAAAAAGAAGTCTACTGTTCATGGCCAAAATAACTGATAATACACTTATCCAAGGTTTTCTATCCCAATTAATACCTAGGAAGTTGAAAACATGTCAGAAAAATGGAATGCCAAACCATGAAATAACAAAAATCAAAAGAATCCTGGCTTCTGCTTCAAATTCATCTAGTAGAATGAAGCTTTTCTGTTTGGAATTTTAATCTGAAATCTGAATGAAATAATTGATGAAACTATAATATCTGTCTCCATCAGTCAGTGGTTGTAGTCATCTTGTAACATTTCCAAGACTTATGATATCCCTACCATGGGTCATTTTCTGCCATTCTCAAAGGAATGCTGTGGGCCTGTTGTGAATAACGTTTTGTGGGTATGTGTACCCATTTAAGAAAAAAGAAATAAAAATCCAACTCCAGTTCAGAAAAATAAAATTTTCAGTTATTCTTTCTTTATCTGAATAAATGTAACCAGGTTTGATAATTGCATTCATGCAGTATTAAGGCTATAGAATCACAGAAAAATAAAGAGTTGTTAAAGGAAAAGACCCTATAGAATTAGAATAAATATAGAACATTAATCTAATTCCTTTGATTTTGATTTTTCTGATTTTAGCTTGTAGAGATAATGAGTATCTCTACAAAAGCAAATAGGATACCTGTATAAAAATAATTCAATATGAAAAAGGATAATTATAATTCTATTTGCAAGGGGATAATTTGTGAAGTTAATTAATATTTTCTTTCCCCCAACATCAATTATTTATTTATTTATTTAGTTAGTTAGTTAGTTAGTTAGTTAGTTAGTTAGTTTACCAGAGCTACACAAAAAAAGGCAGAAATAATTACATAAACATGGCAATAAAAGTAACTCTACAAAATATTAAGCCCAGTGTTGGAAATTATACCTAGAAATTATTCAAGAACTTGAAGAGCTATTTTATTGATATGAATTAATATTCAGCAGCCTAATAGTTCATTAAACATTAGATAACATTTCTGAAAGGACATACCTAAGCCTTAAGAGGCAGGATGATTAATGCTGTTTGAAGATGCAGTCATAGACACAATTACCGGAAAATAAAACTCATAAAATTCAGTGAAACTAATTTTAAGTAGGTTTATAACTGACTTCACTACTTAAATTTCACCAAAAGTATGCAATTTTGAAATGATATATTTTCTTTCTTTAACTTTCTTTTCAAAACTCCTCTGTAAAAATAGGCATTTAAGGCAATTTTCAGCCCTATTAAAGAAATAGCAATGGCACCTCATTTAACTAGATGCAATGGAATTTTCAAGCACTCACTTATAATGTCAATTACAAATTAAAACTCTGTACAGTTCTGAAAAGTGGTTTGAATAACTTTAAAATACATGAACTATTAATTCACCCAGTCAAACAACTGGTTTAGGGCATAATTGCAATTCTAAACTTTTTTACTTGCTAGTGGAGGACAAAACACTATACTGGCAACATTAACTTACCAAGTTATGTAATTATTAATTTAAATAACAATGTCAACATAACACTGCCAACAGAGATTCTATTTCCTGAGATTGGTAAATATTGTGGATATATATATAGAGATTGTGTTTATAGTATATTATTATGATCCAAATAAAGACATTGCTTGAAAACTAAGATTAATCTATTAGTTAGTAGGATTGAGAAGATTCCTGGGAGAGGCACTTTATAACAAATGGCAGCACATTGGGGTGCTCAACATGTCTTTTTCCAGGCTGACCCAGATACCTCAGTATACTGATTCCAGTTATCTTCACATATAGATGCCTCTACAAAATTTCCCTGGGAGTTACTGTAGTAGTTGTGAAAGTCAGAAAAAAGATATGGCTGATTATTGATTCAATAAGAAGTACATATTTTCATACGCTGTGTAACATTTTTAAAGGATTTGCATTGCTATATTATTTAGGCTCCCAACTTTCTATTTATTCTACAGAAAGCAACCAATTGGATTGAAGAGATTTTGTGCTTCCAGAATCTTATTTCTCACTAAATTAGTTTCTGTTCAGTTTTTAGAAATATCATTCTGGCTGGCAGTGCACAGATAGACAAACTATTGAAGACAGTTTTTACCCTCATTAGATTTCTACCTACTGCTCCACTGCATTAGACAAAATAACAAGAATGGGGCTTAAATTTATAATACAAGAACTTAATTTCAAAATGATAAATTAGCTTTAGGAAATAAAGAATTGCTATTAAGTTTAATATCAGTATATGATTAAACATAAGACATGATTAAACAATGCTTCCTTAAGTTGAAGTGAGAATCTGTACCACCTTAAGTTTAGAAAATGCTGATTTTGTAAAATCTTACATCATTTTTACTTATAACATATTCTTAACATCTGTTTAATTGATTAATGTAGCATGAAAAATATGTGCCAGGCAGATCACTGGGTTCTCTTTGAAACACTTTTTAAAATAAACTTCCCTAACAATAATATTAATGATCTAGTTATTTTTATAATGGCTTTACAGGTGAGCCATATTATTATTTCATATATGTATATTGTTTACTTTTAAGAAAGTGTGCTACTAGCAATAGAATATATTTTCATTTCCAGGATGAAATTTTTCTAGCTATCTATTCTTCTGTAATCATTATTAATGATAAACTAGAATATAACCACCATAATTATTCTATGTCGGTTTAAGGCACTTTTTGTTTTCTAAACCCTGACTTCCTTGTTAAACCTAATTATATTTTGAGCAGGTACTAGTTTTGTGTATCTGTGCAAACACAAATATGCATTAATTATTCTCTCAAAGGTGCTTTTTTTCTTAAAAAATAAAAAGCAAAGGTCTTCTTCTTTTTTTGCTTCAAAAGACATTTGGACTTGAGGAAGAAGCAGAAGACATTTTGCTTCTCATCCAAGAAGCTTCATCAATTTTGATGGCAGGGGGATGGAAGGATAGCTTCTGACAGTTGAGACTGGATGGTGGGAGGATGGAAGGCTAGGTTATGATAGGATGGTGAATTTTATTTCTTTGCAGTCATCTAGTCATTAGTACTCGCTCTGAGAGTGTTGAGGCCACTTGGGTTTTTTTCTGTATCCTCAGAGTCACGTGAATCAGGATGTAACTGGTTGTGGAATCTTCTTGGAACTACTGCAAGGGCTACATTGTAGACTGGGGATAGGTAGTGTCTTATTCCTCTTCTGTTGAGGGAGCGGTGTTCAATTCTAACATAGATGGAATCTTTTAACCCTCTTTCAAACCAATGGTCCCTCTATCCAAAATGTGGAATTTTCTTTTTCTTCATGAAAGAAAAAGCAGTCCAGTTGCCTTCTGAAGAAAAACACCTAGATCGCTGAGAATCTCCACAGACATCAATTTCCTTTAAAAAGCTGCTTCAATTATTGACTTTTTCAAGAAATGACATTTCATGTCAATGTTTTCTGCGACTGCCTCTTGTTTTGCTATTTAATTGTAACTTTTCACAAGTAATTGAAGTTGTGGGAATGATTTCCGAACGTGTGCATATGATTTTTAGAAATATGTAATCATTTGTAGAATCAGCTACTGAAATTTTGTGTAAACAGATGTAAAGAAAGACATAAATGTAAAAAAAAGAAAAAGATGTAAGAAGACATAAGGATTCCAGTTATGTCAAAAGCATATACATTTTTTTGTTAGAATAAGTTTATATATTTCAAATTTAAAAAGGGAAAGCTAACTATTTGGCATAGTGTATATGCAGAAATCTTATACCGGGAACATTAAATGTGAATAAATAATACCTTGCTATTTAAACTGGCAACAAAAAAGAGTGGAAATAATGGCTGGGTTGAATACGAACAATGTAGACAAGGACCCAAGGGAGGAGTATGGGAGGTGTTTGAAAAAGAAAGGAAGTGTAACTTCTAAGAGGATGAGAGACGACGGATAGTAAAAGGTTCTTTCTTTTTTTTTCTTTAAAAAGATTGGCTGTATTAAGAATTAGATTAGAATAGAGTAAGAGATTAGAAATAGGGAGAATACTGTTATACATATTTTTATATAGCACATTTAAAAGGAAAAGTAAAGGTTAAGATTAGACTTTGAAAAAGGATGTTATCAGGTATGCTCAAGAATGTTATTACTACAGAAGGGTATAGCAAATATTGAACAACTGAAAAATGAAGGACTATGTACCGATATATGTATAACATTAGAACCATATAAGCTTGATTAATGTAGTAATGTTTGTATTAATATCATTTTTGTATTAATATGATTGAAACTCAGAGGCCACATTGTCCATGTAACAATATGGATGTATCCTTAAAAAGAAAAAAAACTTGACACCCCACCCCCCCAAAAAGAAATTCTTATAATCATGTATGTGGTGCTGAGCTCATTGGAACAAGGACATAATGACAATGATTTCTGTGTTGGCAATCCCTATGTACCTCTAATGGCTTTAATTTAAGAACAGATTAATTTTATAGTTAAAATATATCAAAAACTTTACAACAGGTTATCTAGATATATTGTCACTATTAGTTAAAATAATCTTGCAAGTTCTAGTTATATTCCATAAGGATATTGTGAATATTATGATTAACTGCTGCTCTTTCCTTTAACTGGAAAATCTAAGAGGGCTTTTAACTCCATTTTTACTTGCTATGATTAATCAAGAAAGGTTTGAATTCTCAGATTATCTCAGCACACAAAACAACCAGTTGGAAGCATCATAGACAGAAACCTTGGATTATGGGGCAACATCCTGCAAAGTACAACTGGTTCAAAATTCAGCTAGCAGTCATAGCCACATCCTTAGAATCTTATTATGCAGAATTCAATTAGTTACCAAAAGGCGGGATCCAAAATTATGGTGATTACCTATAAAGGCCTTTATGGTTCAGGTCCTCATTAACCACAGTACCAGAGGTGAAATCTAGCCGGTTCGCACCGGTTCCCTGGAACCGGTAGGGAAAATTTTGATTGGTTTGGAGAACCGGCAAATATCACCTCTGGCTGGCCCCGCCCTTGCCCGCCTG
>JANHFL010004196.1:65156-75192 GCA_032468155.1 Oxyrhabdium leporinum
TGCAATTTTGATTATTGTTTAACAAAGATATTTGTACCCAGACAACACACTGTTCAATTGATGATGGAACGATTATATTAAAAATAATATATATATATATATATATAAAAATACATTTGCTTCGAACGAGAACAGAACTGGACTTAATCAAAGTCAATAAATTAGTGCATTGCATTTTCTAAGCTTGGAGAGTAAACTGTCTTGTCAGTTTTACTCCTAAATTCAGAAGCATTCAAAATTACTGTATGTTCCACAAAGTATGCCTAGGATAAAGAAAGCTTCTATATAGGAATGTAAAAACACATATACACCGTACATTTTCTTCACACAGATAACCCATATAACATCTTCAAAATGTGCTAAGCATCAATCAGGTAGATAGGATCATTCTGGTTTTATTTCTCACATCACATTCACAATGTTTCAAGGCATCACTTTATGATGAAGTGATGAAGAAATTAGTCAACCATTTATCTGAAATGGTATAGGGTTTCCTGCTTGAGCAGGGGGTTAGATTAGAAGACCTCCAAGGTCCCTTCCAACTCTGTGTCATTCTGTTATTGTGTTATAAAATCCTGCTATTTACTTCTGCAATATTCTAGTCCCATTAAGTTTATCATGAAAGTGAATGGTATCATGAAAGAAGGATTTTGAGACAGGCACTATTCAATAATCAAAATGAAACCCAACACTCAAAAGACAGACCATATGTTAAACTAAACGAAGTAACCCAAATATGAATCATCCATTTTCCTTGCCAATGGGGCAAGTAGAGTACCAGGGTAGAAATATAAGGTTAGTGTCTAAAATTATTTAAGTGGGCCACTTGTATGAATGATCATTTATTTGGTGACTAAGTTGTGAGGATAAAAAAAGCAAAATGCTAAATAGGCAATAGAAAATATTAACAAATCTTTTCCCATTGATTAATTAAACAGATTAATCTCAACATTTTTCTACAGAATAGAATTCAAATATTAAAGACTTTCAGTAATAAGTATTGAACCCAGAATTCTGCAAAATTTTGGATCTGAATTTCCATCATTTGAATTTCCAGCCAGCATGATCAATGGCAAGAGATTGTAGGTGTTACAAAAGAAATATAAAAGACTATGAGAGGTTAAATGATTTAGAGGTCCTTAGATTCCCCACCCTTATTTATTCATTCATTTAATTTAATTTATTAGCCGTTCAATTTCAATGGGCTCGTACGTATTTAGCTTCTATTCTAGCAAGGGCTCTGTCATCAAATCATTATTAAACATAGATGCCAGAAGCAATGTTTTAATGTAAGCCTACTGTGACATGAAAACAAAATTATAATTGCAGTCTGAAAGGCAAGCAAGACAAAAACATGTCAGAAGCTGGAGGTTTTGTAAAGCCCAGAAATTAAATTTCCCTGATACAAGCCCAGGCTGTAATTCATATTGGTTTCCTTATAATTGCTAGAAGTTAGATTTCACTTCCGAATAGGTTTGAGCTAAAAGTGATAACCTGGATTTTATTAACATTTTCTTCATGTTAAAAAGTGTCCTATCTTTTCTGACTTTTTTTCAGAAGCGAATGCAATTGTAGGCTGCAAAAATATTTACTTTTAGTGTGAATTAGCTAAAATTGCATGTTAGTTTTTCAACCTAAAGAAAAATTATTCACCACTAATGAGCCTTGTCATATCCAAAGACAAGCAGCAGGTGATTTATATATAATGTATTGATACATTTTTCTTTAATAAACATAAAAAACTTAATATCTATATGAACAGCGTGTTGTCTGAGTACAATTAGTTTTGAACAACAAAAAGACAATAAGCATAATGGTAATCATAATATGCATATCATTGATAATAATCACATAGTAATAGTAGCATTGGCTTATTCATACTAGAAAACTTTCATTATATAATTAATCATTCTCTTAAACTTTTTAGTTTCTAACCACTGTTTCTGTTAGTTAGCCATTGGCAAAACAAGCACGTGTTAAAAAGTATTCTGTTTCTTCCTTCTCCTTTATTTTTAGTGTTAATCTGTCCATCTCTGTGCATTCTAATTTTTTTTTTATAACACTTTCATCTGACGGGATCTCTACATTTTTCCACTGTTGTGCAAAAACAATTCTTGCTGCTATTAACACATGTAAAATTAGATAGGTATTCCCTTTGTTATACTGTTCTAGTAAAATACCCAACAAAATATTTCTGGTCTAAAATCAATATGTTGCTTTATCACTTTTTTTAACCATGTATGTATTTTGGTCCAATGTATTTTTTTCCTTCAGACATGTCCACCATATATGATAGTACAAACCTGGTATCTGATTACATTTCCAACATTTGGCGGAAATGTTTTCAAACATCTTTGCCAGTCTTGCTGGTGGCAAGTGCCACCTATAAAACCAGCTTTTTGGTGCTTTAGGTTCACTAGATTTATTACTTATTGCGCAATTTCATATTCCTTCTCCTTCTGTTTAGTTGTCTGAAACATGACATTGATCAAATCTGTCAGAGTGCATACAGTGTGACTAGGTGAGACAACCCAGGAGCAAATACAGCACACAGGTTTGTATTTACATATAGTGGTTTTATCCCATAAAGGCATATATACATACAAGTACTTTGATACAGCCTTGAATAAACAGCAATCAGTAACCAGCTACACCACGGAAGCACACATGGAGAGAGAGATACACCTTCACAGGGTCTCCTTTATAAGACAGCCTCTTAAAGTGGTAGCAGTCAAATAACCCTGCTGACTCATTGCTACCATTGCATCATCATTACAACATTATAGTATTACAGCATTACAACCTTACAGCAGCTAGTCAGCTATTAAATCATCATTATCCTGACAAACTAAAATAACAAAAATATTTTTATGACTAGGGTAACACATAAGCTACAGGTCAAAGTTCATTGGTAACCTTACATTCTTCAAATGTACTGGAATTGGAAATAATAAATTCTAAGCCAACACAATTGCTGGATAGAATTTCTAGTTTACATACAAGTCAATTAGAAAGTGCAAGATTCAGAATGACTATGTAGATATTCATATCCATTTACCTTGTACATACAAATAAAAAATAAACAATTTCTAATAGAAATAACAAGAGTTTTAAAAGGCTTGTACAAGAGAATATATTAGAGGATTGTTGTTAAGTATGGTATCTTTAATCAACACAATGGGAATAGTCAAGCCTAAATTATACATTATTTCAGCCTCACTGAAGTGTGAGATTCCTATACATAAATTTCTGTCAATCAAGCCAATGAAAAAAAAAAGATTCCTCTTGACTGAATCATGTCCAGTACATTCAAAAGATCATACTGCAATATATCTCTCTTAAGCAAATAGTCAGCTTTTCAACTTTCAGTGACAGCCTGGAAGACCAAATTTGATAGAGTATTTTTCTCTATATTGGTTTGTCTAATTTTAGACATGTACTTACACTTGGTGAGTAATAATTCACTTGCATAAACTTATTATGTTCTCCAGTTGCGTGGGAAATTTGGGGAAATGATGACTGTATATTATGGGAATTAGAATCTGACATATCTGGAATGTCCTAGGCTGGGAAAGACTGGGATGTGTCAGATTAAGAACTCTGATTCTCTAATTATATCTGGAATAGGTTCTTTTCCATGGGTCAGAACAGCCACAGAACATCATCCAAAGCAATTTCTGCGAAAGCAATGGCATTTTTTGAATCAAGTCTCCAGCCATTTGTATTAAACTTAATAGAACAAAACACAACAATTAATATTAATTACAAAAAAATATCCAGGTTACCATATTATTCAGTATATCTCTTACATTATATAATACTTCTATTTTTCAATAGATCTAATATACAGTAATTCATGTACTACTTAACATTTACTAATTAAATATTAAGAGTATTAAGAACATTTTGGAATATAACTAATAATGATTTTCCAGATATCTTCTGGACAAAAACTTGACCTATAGTCTTATAAATGTCCAAATATTTAGCTGGAATTGTTTGGAAACTCTGATTTCCATAGTTGGACTCCTGAAAATCTTAGTGACATTTCTGGCTGAAGAATCTCCTAGACATCCAGAAGGAAGCTGGCATTTATATTTTGTTCCAGAATTATATAAATATGTCTTATTTATCTTACTGCTAATTTGGAAAGAAACGTTGTGTATAAGTATTCACTGTATTTTACAGATCCACGCAGTTTTATATTTTAAAATTCTGCAATAGGCTCTACTCATTATTTTATTTTAGTTGTACATCTGTTGGTCTCATTTTTCTACTATCTCTCTTAGCACTACTTCGTAGTTTCTTTTTTTTCTTTGTTCTCCTTTGAAATAAGAATAAACCAATTCCTGGCTTTCTTTTCAAAGCTGCTGGGAAAGTAATACTTGGTTCTGCTCTTTTATCACCTTTACTGGCTAGCTAGCCATAACTATTCTATTTCTCACAAAACTCCTTACCAACATTTTTAATGCCTTATTCAATATTTAATGCCTGGTTAAGATGTAAGGTAATAAGGTACTGAAGTTGTAATAAATATGCATACCTTTATTCTAAATGCAGTCCATAAAGATTGATACATATATCATGATTAAGACAAAAACTGCAAACACAAGTTTGGGTGACTTTCCAAGGAGAGCAATTTGACATTATAATACAGAATAATCCCCATGGGAAGAGATATCCATCTGGTTCCTTTCCAAAGCACTGGAGAAAAAATGAAGTCTGGAGGCTGATTGGAAAGAAGGTCCATTTATTGATGAACAGAATTGTGGGCAGTTGACCACCATGGAGTTGAGAGTGGGGAGGGGGAATACCGTCTCTTGGGCTTTGCACTTGAGCTTCCTGTTCCTATGCAAGAACATGTAATCTATTGTCTGTTGTCAGATTACCATGGGATCATGTAGGGGTTATGTAGCAGTCATAGTTGGCTCTATAGACAAAGTACAAATCCTAGGTGTTCATCTGAGCTATGTTTGATTGAAGTTTCTGAGGGTGTTGTAATGAAGGGGCATTGGGCAATATCTATTGTGACTGAGGGCCAATCCTACCTTTGTCCAGATCTTGCTGCAGGGAATTTCAAAATATCCTATGTTGAATGGATTTCTGCCTGCAGTATTTGCTTTGCCTATGAATAGAGCTACCTAGATACTTGGTTTCTTTCAATAAGCTCTTTATCTCTTAACCCTATTAAGAAATGTCTTCAAGAGCATGTTTCTCCATTTTTCCCTTTAGAGAAATGTAATAGTCTGCCTTTTTAATATTTCCTAAAATACTTCTTCTAGGAGAGGGGTGGCTGCTAACTTTCTCGAAAGGAAAAAGTAACCTTTAGGCAAAGAGCACTTTCTACTTGCATTTCTGAGCACATGCTATTATTTTCCACTGAATGTCTGTTGAAAATTAAACTGACATATGAACTATATACGCTTGCCAAATCGAAACATTGCTTTGTGGTTTTTTTTTAAGGATACATATTGTTTCTTCTATATTCATAACAATGCCAAATGCATTCTGGAATATTACATATAGATAAAAATATCAAAATCAACGCTCTTAAAATATGCTTTTCTTTTCTTCAAGACAGTCACCTTTGAACCTTGTAAAAACAATTGTATTGTCCACCCCTCCCTATTTGAAATGGTATCCTGAACTAGCAGATAGAATGAAGTCAGTTCAATTTGCATCATGTTGCTATTATTGATTACCCTTTAGGGTATATCTCAGATTCTGAACTAGAAGTGTAGCTGCCTATTCCTTACAAAATGTAATCACGCATGACTTCAGTACGTTCCCAGCAGTAGAAAAGTAGTTCAGAATCAAAATGTTCATATGAACTAGCTTGAAAAACATAATTTTTCTAAATTGTTGGGATCTCTTGTGGGAGTGTACAAATGTATCCTCTGTTGCCTTTTGCCTGATATTATAATTATTTTAATATACATTCATAGACATCTCTAGCAGTTACTTTCAGTAGTGTCTGCTGTGTATGGAAGGCCCATCAATTTGAGACTACATTTTTAACCAAGTTCTTCAAGTTTTGAAATTTACATTCTCAATATAAATGATAAAGAATTTACTGAGGTAGGTAGATGTTATATAACATAGCATTAACTAAGTAAATAAATGTTACTTATTTCCTAATTATAGTAATCACATGCTAATTTTCCTAAATTTCATAAATAACTAACTGCAAAATTTTCTCTAAATGCAGAGTTCTTGGGATTTCATTGGTGGTAATAGTATGCATTTTGCTGGAAATAAATGTGAACTTAATTTAACTGTTAACTTAATCTTTGGTCATTTGGATAGGTGAATTAAGGGTAGGTTAAATTACATAGTTGCATACATTTTTCCAAGCATATAATAACCTAAATATATTATTTCCCTAAACTTTATTCTTTAGAATTTTGATATTATGCTATTACATGATCAGTAATGGCAGAGATGTTTCTAAATACAAGTTACCCATTACTACTGCTATTACCTTGGAATTGAATGGTGACTGCGTTCTGGGGTGCAGCTCATAAAAATCTCAATAAACACCTTGAACTTGATAAATATGTTGAAGAGAATATGTTTACTTGAGCATACTTGATTCTCTAAACTAAACTGTTAACTGGCTTTTCAGTAAGAAACATTAATTAAACTATTCCTCCACATACGGATTAAACAGTGTGTGTGTGTGTGTGTGTGTGTGTGTACACACACACACATACACATATATATACATATACATACATTACATCATACATACATACATACACACACACACACACATATATATATATATATATATATATATACACCCAGCTTTTTTTCTTTGTGAATTACAACAGGAGTGAGATTAAAAAAATAAAATAAAAAATCAGGGAAGGAACCCAAAAGTGCTTTTTCAAGAGCCAACTGGCCTTCCTGGTTTTTCTTCTGAAGATGTTTCACTTCTCATCCAAGAAGCTTCTTCAGCTCCGACTGAGTGGTGAGGAATGGAAGGATTTATACTCCTTGCAGACAGCTCGACATTTGCATCCTTTTAGAGAGTCGTTGAGGCCACTCCACACCCATTTGCACTACTCAGATGAACCTCCAAGTGGCCACAACGATTCCCGAAAAGGCGAAATGTCTTCAAAGAAAATGCAGAAAATCCAGTTGCTTCTTGAAAAAAAAAGCAGCTTTGGGCCAACCCTGACCTGGAGGACTGAGAATCTCCATAGACATCAGGGAAGGAACAGATCCGAATTTAAATGAAAACCATGAGAAAGCACAGATTTACTCTCATGGCTTTGAATAAGTAGATCTCTTGGTGACCAAGGGATCAGGTTAGTAAATCTGGCTGGATTGGAAAAGCACGTGTTGCTTATTTTAAAAGATTTCTAAACGGGATTTGATTTACAAGAGGTCAGAGCTCTCAAACCAGAACAGAAGAAAAAAATTACAATTTCAGACAAAAAGAGAAAAGTGGCAGGTGATGGGAATTAGGGTCTTGTACTTGACTTATTACAATTTGTTTACTGACTGTTTGAAGTTACAACAACACTAAAAAAAAGTTAGAACCATGTTTCACACTTACAACTGCTGCAGCACCTCCACAGTCACATGATCAAAATGCGTATGCTTGGCAACTGGCTCGTATTTATGACGGCTGCAAGGTCCCAGGATCAAATGATCCCCTTTTGTGACCTTCTGACAAGCAAAGTCAAATGGAGGAAGCCAGGTTCACTTAACAACCATGTTATTCACTGAACGACTGCAGTGATTCACTTGCCAACTGTGGCAAGAAAGTTTGTAAAAAAGGGGCGAAACTCACTTCACAACTGTCTCACTTAGCAACCTAAATGCGGGGCTCAATTGTGGCCGTAATTTTGTTTGTGTGATTATTTTATTTCTTTGTTTATTTACATCCCGCCTTTGTTTTGCTTTTTTTAAAAAACAACCCAAGGCAGCGAACCTATCTAATACGTCTTCCTCCTCCTGGTTTACTTAAGGTGTACTCAATCTGCATGACAAGGTCACCGAAGGGCGTGTTTGCATCTTGCATTTTGCAGTCTATTTTCCCAGTAAAGACTCGTGGAGAAATAGGTAAATCTTCCATTTCTTGTTCAGGCTGGAAAGCAAAAAAACAGCAGGAAGATTTCCGAGGGGTGAAAAAAAATACAATGGAAAATAACCATCTAGTCTTTGGCTTCTCCCTCAGCTCTGAACTCAAACCATCTCAGAAACGCCAGCAAGAAAGTTGTTAGGTGAGTTTTGCCTCGTTTTACGACCTTCCTTGCCACAGCTGTTAAGTGAGGCACACGGCTGTTAAGCGAATGTGCCAGGCATCCGAATTTGTTATTTTTGATCCTGTGATGCTGCAACAGTCATAAGTATGAAAAATGACCGTAAGTCCCTTTATTGAGTGCCATTTAGTGACTTTGAATGGTCGCTAAATGAGTAGTTGTCAGTCGAAAACTTCCTGTATATCTAGCTTCCTTTTCTCATTTCTGGCCTGTGATGACATCATTGTTTCTCTTGATGACATCATTCCCATCATGCATTGCGGGAGGCGAGAGATATCCTGTTATGTCATTACCTGCCATAAACACATCCGCAAAATGTATCTTTCCACAATCATAACATAGTTTATCCCATTACACCTCCCAACCTTTTTCTTCCCGTTGGAATGGCAATTACTTCAAGTATTTACTGTAATTATGTCACTTGATGAAATTACAGTAATTACATAGAAAAATGATAGTCCGCGACTAATGAATTTAAAATACTGTGGAAATTCACATAAAAATGACGTTAGAAATGTTAAGGATCTGAGGCAAACTCACAAAAGCAGGGAAGTTTATAATTAAGAATTTAATCTCCCCCAAAAAACATTGGGGGAACTGCTTCTTTTTAAGGGAAAAAAAAAAAGATTTAATCAGAGCTCGAAAAGGGTTGTAAAGAAGAAGAAAAGAAGCAAAAAAATAAAAAAGCCAGATGAATCATTATATTATATTCCACAAAGACAAACCGAGCAAGTGTTCACCTTTCCTCCCAGGATGAGTTGCATTGTCGAATCGTTTAAATCTGTAGGGAAAAAAATAAGCAGAATATCCAGGGGTATTTATCCTGATTTCTGCTTGCATTTAAAAATTAGTCAAGTTTCTAGCTCCTATGATGATGACAAACGTCTACAAAATAAATGTCTATGGAGATTCTCAGTCATCCAGGTCCTGGTTGTCCCAAAGGTGCTTTTTTTCAAGAGGCAACCAGAGTTTCTTGGTTTTTCTTGGAAGACTTTCCCTTCTCATCTAAGAAGCTTCTTCAGCTTCTCATCCTAGAAGTTTCTGGGATTGAAGAAGCTTTTTGGATGAGAAGCAAAATGTCTCCCAAGAAAAACCAGAAAGTCCACTTGCCTCTTGAAAAAGCACCTTTGCCACTGCTAGAAAATAAGTTAAATTTTGATTGAAAGTAATTCTGCAATGCAAATTTCTAGTCTCTAGGGGGGGGGAAATGATATTTTTTTCCCAGACAAAGCACTGAGTTTCCTGCTCCTCTTTTTGTTCTTGAAGATGCCTTGTGACCTGCAGCCATCACATTGTACATCTCGGAGTAACTGTGCTATTCTTAGGTGGTTAGGTCTCATTGCAGCTATGTGTGTCAGGTGGAGACAGGAAGAATAAGCACTGTGGCTGTCCTCTGGGCTTGGGGTGAAGAAGGTCTCCTGCCATGGCTGAGGAGTAGGACTAGAAAACTTCCAAGGTACCTCCTGGCCCTACAATTCTATAAGGAGAAAAAAAACAGCATCCAACTGATGAATTATGCTGGAACTGATTGTTATCTAAGTTAGATACCACCACAGCCACCCACATCTTCAGCATTGTACTGATGCACTGCAATTTCCATCTCTTTGGATGTGTGCGTGATATCACAATGCACTTATACAATGATGGGACTTGCGGTGTGAGTCGTCTCTAGACAAGATGGGCATCAATAAATAAATGATAGATAGATAGATAGATAGATAGATAGATAGATAGATAGATAGATAGATAGATAGATAGATAGA